>VXBA01004611.1:519868-658131 GCA_013399895.1 Serilophus lunatus | reverse complement strand
AAATGAAAACCAGCAGGGGAGAAAATACTGTGTAGATTTCAAAAGTCTTCACATGTCCAAGCACTAAAGAGCATTTCTTCTCCTTCTCCTGTTCAACTCTGACACCATAGATGCCTCAGACTTGAGCAGTCTGTTTGAACTACCTGCTGTTCAAAATCTTGAGGAGACAGCTGAAGCTTTTTGCTGCTGAAGCCTTTCTTCCCAACCTTCCAGGAGCCAGATAAGAGGAGCATCCAAGCTGTTTTCTGCTCCTAGGAGAGCAGGCAAACTGCCAACTACCTTTGCACCCTGTTGTGCACGCTGGCGTGGATTAAGGCTATTGAAACAGGGGTCTGCTGGCATGTGGTTGTCCTGCAGTGCAGTGAGTCAGTGATAAACCTACATTGCATGGGAGGTGGGAGTTCTGTCTCTCCTCGGGAGATACTGAAGGATTTCTACTTCATTGGAAATTGGAATAGTAGCAGGTCTGATTTTTATCTATTAATCCCTGTTTTACTATGTGAACGCACACTCATGAAGCAGCTTGTTTCTCTCTGTATTAGAGTCCCATCTTCTTACTGTATAGATGTAAACAACTGCCTATTTCTCTTAGCCTCATAGACCCAGTGGAACAAAAGTGAATGAGATTTTGTTTCACCGTGTGCATCATCATCAGAAAACCCCGTTTCCAATGTCAGGATTGTTTCTGCTGGGAATGGTGGATAAGGCAGATGGAGTCTTCTCTGATGAACCTCCTGTGTTTCTGGCATTTGAGAAAAGCATCTTTTGCCTTGAAAAATTAGCAAATCACATTGGGAATCTCTTCTACTGTCTCACTTTTACAACCAGTGTTCTGCCTAGAATAAGGACTTTTAAAGGAATAGCAATGAAGTTCCTGAAGGAGAGGATGATGGGAATATGTGCAGTGATAAATTTTTGAACATGGAAACCACAGGACAATCAGAAAAAACTCAGGATCTTGGAAAGCAATCTTAGTGCACATAGGTAGAGGTGGTGAAGTTTTCTCTTGCACTTAGCGCAGTGAAGTGTTGGCCATTGTCAACTTTCCACGCTGTGTGCAAATAATTACAAAGGGAATTGATTCTGGATAATGTTTTATATGTAGAAAGCTACCACTTATTAAGTGCAATGCAATATATGTTATTGTGTTCACATTAGCATTTCAGTTTAAATCCTGACTATGATTTGGAAGTATATCTCCCAGTCATGTCTTTGCTTTGGTTCTGTTGCAGGAAGGTTTCTGGGCATATGCTGTCTGCCTTTCAGGTGAAGTTAAACCATGAGATGCTCAGACTCACCAGCTGCAAATGGTGTTCAGCCCATAGGGCCTGAATAGATCTAGTCCAAGGTAAACCTCTGAAGTGTATACAGTGTAAACAGCAAGTCTCCAGAACCATTTTGCTCTACAGATCTGCTCCTTTGGCACCGCAGTACTGATAACATAGACACAGTGGTTGGCTGCACTACCTCTGTACGGCTCAAGGACTGAGTCTTTTAAAACCAAGTACTTTTTCAGCAAGTTTAGCCAAAAACCACAACTTTGCCCACACAATCATTACATCTGATAGTTTCCCTTACCATATATCATTTACACATGCATATGGTTTTGCACTATGATCTAAACTAACCACCCAGTGACTGCCTGGAGTTTAGATTGATCAGGTCAGAGTCCCTTGACTTTGATCCTAGACTCACTGTTCTCCTACTTACCTTGTACCTTCTCCTTTCCTAGTGCATCCTGGCAGAGCCTGATGCTTTAGCTTTATTTGGTGAGAAAAGGTGATGTGAAGAGACCCCTCTTACAGCACGTTCAGCACAGCATGTCTAGACTAGTGCTTTTCCTGATTACCTGCAGGGAGTTTTTCTGTCTAAAACCAGGAAGACCAAGTAGGAGGCTCTCCACAGAAAGATAGGAGCACACAAGTGGTGATCCTCATGGGGGACTTCAACCACCACATTATCTGTTGGAGGAACAACACAGCAGGGCATAAGCAATCCAGGAGGTTCCTGGAATGTGTTGATCATTACTTTCTTGTCCAAGTGATAGAGGAGCCAATGAGGAAGGGTGTTATCAGAGAATGGGTTGAGAGCAGCCGTGAGTGGAAGACGTTGTGGGTTGGTTGACAAGAATCTCAACACTACCCTGCAATGTGCTTTTACAAACCAGAAAGCCAACAGCATCCTGGCCACCATTAAAGCAATGTGGCCAGCAGGTCAAGGGAGGTGATTCCCTCCCAATGCTCCACTCTGTTGAGACCCCATCTGGAATATTGCATCCAGCTCTGGGTCTCCCAACTGTTGGTCAACCCAACAGATCTGGGACCTGTTGGAGTGAGTCCAGAGGAGAGCTGTGAAGATGACTGAAGGGCTGAACCATGTCTCCTATGAGAACAGGCTGAGAGGGTTTGGCTTGTTCAATCTGGAGAAAAGAAGGCTCTGTGGACACTTTATACTGCCTTCCAGTACTTAAAAGGCCTCACAAGAAATCTGGAGTGGGACTTTTTACAAGAGCATGTAGGACAGGGGGGAATGGCTGTAAACTGAAAGAAGGTAAATCTAGATTAGATATAAGGAAGAAATTCTCTACTGTGTGAGTGGTTGAGGCACTGGAACAGGTGGCCCAGAGAAGTTGTGGATGCCCCATCTCTGGAAATGTTTAACATCAAACTGGATGGGGCTTTGAGCAATCTGCTCTACTGGAAGTTGTCATTGCTCGTGGCAGAGGGTTGGAACTAGATGATCTTTAAGGTCCCATCCAACTCAAACCCTTCTATGATTCTATGGAGTTAGTCATCCAGAAACATCCAGATACAGTGACTTTCTGTGCATACAGAGCATCTAATAACTCTCTTAAAACCCATGAAAAATACCAGCATTATTTCCTATGCAGATGGTTGCCACAAAGAAGCAATTAGGAAGATAACCAGTATCTTTTCTTCTGTTTTTAAAGCTGCAGGGGGAAATGGCAGTATTTTGGTTGAAGATAAGTATAAGCTAAGGTGTTGACAACCCAAAATACTTGCATGTTTGAGTTTTGCACTAGCATCTAGACTTGGATATCATTCCTGGCTGTACTTCTTTGAATAGTAAATCTTCCTCATAGTTTGAACTGTGAATATAATTTAGCGTTAATGTACGTGTATCTCTTTGATATAGCCAAAAGGGACAAGTTATGTATCTGAGTTGGAGCAGAGAGACATATCACTGTATTGGCAGGATCTGTACTGCTGTAACACTAAGTCCAGAAATCTAAAACATATGAGACTTGGAGTATATTTAGGTCTGGAAGAATAAAGTGTGTTCATACATCTAGCAGTAGCTACCCCATATTGGTATATAGATCATGCTTTAGGGTGGTAGAGGAGGCAGAAGATCATCTGCAGTGAGGAAACAGTTTCTCCGGCTACAAGGTCTCCCACTGTTAGGAGTCCAGCAATGATGAGGTCCTGGTCCTGTTTCAAGGTTTCTTCTTGGGAGGATTGTTTTTCATCTGTGGAAGAACAGGAAGAAAAATGTTTTCACTGTGTAAAATTGTTTATGATAGAAAACTGTGCAGGAGTTCTCAGCATGATATAGTCTTGTTAAGAAATGGTCTGCTTTTCCTCCTGTTGTCTTAATGGAGAAAGAAGGGAAGAATTAGCAATCCATAGATGTGAACAATAGAATTAATTATGTGCGATTCATTACAAGCAAAACCTTTCTCTGCTATTTTTAATTTTGTGATTGAATCATAGAGTATGTGAAACTCATGATAAGGTCTGAATTCCTAGGAACAACTTCATCCCAAATATGCATGTATCAGGATTGCCAGGAATTGGAGAAAAAGTACAAGCAGACAATGCAATTTTCAAAGGTTTGGAAAATCCCTCTGTTGTTTTACAGTTGATTTTACCTGTTGGTAGTGTGAGGGAGGGATGTCCATGGTCAGGACAAGCCAAATCACTGAATTTTGCTTAAGTTTGACCTGTTGTTTTTTAACTTAGTCTGTGTTTTGCTCAAGAACTGGCTAACTGTGCCTCTTCTTTCCATTATTTCTTTTTATTCAAGGGCGGGGAGGAGGGTGTTCACTATTATTATTGCTACTATTGCTACTATTATTACTAGTTTGCAGTAGTTTCTTTAGTCATCTGTGTTCAGTTCTCTTGAGAGCAATGAAAAGAAATCAAACTGCTTTTGTGAGTTGTGGCAGAAGAGTGCAAATAGATTGATTAAAAACGCTGTTTCTTTTTCTAATTTAAACCAAGCAAAGGCTTATGGGTAATGTGCATAATGTATGCTTGGTGGTAACAAGGCACTGTGGGGAGAGGGGAGAAAAACGAGGGAGAAAGAAAAGAAAAAAAAAAAGGAAGTGGAGCCAGTGTTGTTCTGCCTTTAAACACAAGATTGATTTTACATTTTCCAAGTGTGTCACTTTCATTACTATCAAATTAATCCTTCTCTCTGAGGCTTGAAACTTATTTCTGGGGTTTCTCATAAGAAAATAGCTTTTGGTGTGCTACCTATTCTTAAAAAGAGAGCTCAGGGCTTGGCTACATGAGAAAGTTGCACCCATTTAACTAAAGGTGTAATTTTAAAATTGACCCTGTTATAGAGGTGCACATGACTGGCTTATTTTGATTTTTACTTTCCTTTGAATCTCCCTGCACTGCCAGAAACACAGCAGTCTTGAAATGATAGGAGAATGCTGACTAGAGGACAGGTAACACCACTTTAACTAAATCAATAAAAAGTTATCCCTTCACAGCTATTTCACGTTGTTCAGATAAAGAAGGCAATTATGGAGACCTGTGGCCTGAAGGATCAAGTCCTCAACAAACCCTCTCGGGAAGGAGGTTGTGAGATGTTTCTGACACTGATATAGTTCTGCAGTGCAGCATCGCTTTGAAACATGAGGATCTGCAGGCTACTGTACTCCTGGGGACTCGGGGAGCTTCTGGCCTAATAAAGGGGCAGATGTATTGAACACTCATTTTATACCAAAGATGCCAGACAATTAAATGATTAAATAATTGAACTGCTGAAAACTACAATTCTGTTGCAAGTTGATAAAACCGTTTTGACCCTGCTGAGTTTCTAGCAAGATCATAACACTGCTTTGTGGGGCTGCTCTCTCTTCAGGCCTCAGGTCCTAGTACCATGTGCAGAAATTTGGACTTACTTTGTTTCTGTTTAAATTATTTGGCATACCTAGAGCTTAGATCATCTATGCTCTCATTGCAGAATGGATTGGGTTTCTTTCAGGTTTAAGTATTTTTTTGCAAGCTGTGTATTTTTCAGATCAGGAAATAGATGTGTGCTATCATTCCTTTACTGTAAGAGTCAAGTCACTGGCTGGTTGCAAAAACCTGCTCCTGCTTTGTCTCCTAAGATGCCTCTGATGAAGTGAGAAGGCTATTCTCATTCTCTTCTGGCTCATAAAACTGAAGGGTGACCCATAGCCACTTCTGTTAACATTTAACACTTCTCTGTTAACATTTACATTTTCATTTTTGTTTAAGATGAGTAGGTGGGTCATAGTCTGCCCCACTCTTTAAGGATCACTTGCCAGGTATGGCCCAGGTCTGGCCAGATCCATGATGCCTTCATGGGGCTGTAGTCTAAGATCTCAGTGGCTGCACAGTATCTGGGTTAATGCAGCAGCAATTTTTCATCATCAGTTGCTGCCACAGACTATAAGTGTAAGAGTATAGTCTTTTGGGCTGACCTGAGCAGGACCCTGCAGTCCTGTTGACAGCAGTGATTGGTAATTAGCTTGGGAAGGGAGGGAAGAAGGGCTACATCTGTTCTGCTGAATATCAGGCGACACACGAAAATAGCTGCTTGCAGCCACAGTGAAGACTTGCTCCTATCAGTGAAAATCCAGCATGTTTTAACTGATCGAAGATCAGGTGTTTGTTTGGATTAACAAACAAAAGGAATGCCAGGTGCAAGGAGGAGAGTAACTATTTTTAAATCAAAAGACCTCTTATTTTTTCTTTTCCCTCTGAAACTCTAGTGGCAGGATTTCAAGTTGCTTAGGCCATGCTTCAATGAAAATAACTTCCCATTTTTCCTGTGCTGTGCAGTGGCCAACTCTAACAGAGGATCTGGTATGTGATTAGGTTTCTTAAGTGGCAGGTGGGGGAGTGCATCCACTTCCAGAATTACTGTTAAAGTGAGAAGCTTTTGGGATTTCTCTGCAGGAACTCTGGATTGTTGAAAGAATTCCATCTGATTTCCCAAAAATGCTCACTTATATTCTGAAAAACTGCTGTCTTTACTGCTGTCTTTTGGATTTACTAGAGCTTTGAGCAAGCCATTGGCATGTCTTTGAGCATGCACTCATTTAAATACACTCTTGCAGAACAAAGGGAGAGACTGGTCAGGCCATATTCATTTCCATTCTGGCCTAAAACGAAGAGAGCCTGTGAGCATCTGCAAGACTTGTTATTGCTCAGTGGGCAAGAGCTTGTCAAAAGTTGGACTGATTATCTGCTGTGTGAATTGTGTTCTTTATAATTGACCTTTTTACTCCTGCCTTAGCACAGGACAGTCTTATTTTTAATGCTTCCATCAAGTGCAATTCAAAGTGAATAGATCTTCACACTGAAACCTAGGATCCAGCCCTGTTCCCTTCAGAATAATCAGCAGAAATTCCCAAAAATTATTTTCTAGGAAGAGAGACTCTCAGTGTGGATCAGTGGCGTGTTTTTAGATATTCTGTACTACCCAAGGGACTCTTGAAAGAACGGGAAATTTGATAGGCCTTGATGGATGCAGAAATGTCCCAGAAGCCAGAGGGAGAGAGGAATGTCCGTGTAGTGATAGGTATGTGGACATGTGCATGGGTATAGGAGTGATCTGTCTTTGACCTGCTTTGGGAGAGCAAGGGCAGCTGCAGGGCAGGACGGAGGACACTGACAGAGCTGGAGGACTACGAGTTTTGCCCACAAGTAGTGATGCTTGTACCTCATATGCTATACAGCTTCTTTTTCCAACTACCAAAGGCATCAACATTGTAGACTAGGGAGAAAAAAGATATAAAGGCAAATATCACAGAGGCTGGAGGGAGGAGGAAGATGAGTGTTACATTGGTTCGTTTGTCAAGAAACAGAATTTTACTGGGATACAATGTGAAACTACAAGCATATTATCCTACTGCTTTTCCAGCTCCAGCATTGGTTCTTTTCTTTTCCAGGTGAGGCATTATTGTGTTAATACTTGCAGGAGGAGGGAAGAAATGAGTCCAAGTGCCCCTGTTTGAAACATCCTATCAGTGCATAAAATATGTCTGCGGATTTGAGAATTACGCTGACTTCACAACAGTAAATTTCAGATAAATAATTTATCTCCTGCAAACACATTTCTGTGCTCTTACACATCCATTTGTTTCTGGAAAGCAGCAGGGGTGTCAGGGAGGCAGAAGTGATTGGTGCTCGCTGGGGAACTTTCCATGGAGCTGTCTGTAGCTTGGGTGTTGTTGGCTGCTGGAGGTAGGGTTTTGTTCTCACAGCCAGCAGCTCCCACATCATAAATAAAGCCATTTTAGAAACAGGAGGCACCTTGAGCTAAAACTGGCATTTCTCACAATATTGGCAGATCAAGCCGGCAACTGTTGATTTTAAATGTTTAATGAGCAATATGTTGCTGATTCTGGTCGTAATGTTGTGTTTGCCTAACCTTTCTCAATGTGCTCCCTTCTGCTGTATCGCTGGCAGGTTTCCAGGAGAGGAGGAAAGGAAGAGGTAAAAAACACAAACCTCACCACAAAGGGTGAAGCAAGGCAGAGAGAACAGGAAAACGGAATGACTTAAGGAGAAGGGGCATAAAAGGCAGAGACAGAACTTAACTCACAGGAAGAAATAGCAGCAAGATATTGATGCCATGTCAGAGTATTAAATTAAAGATTGCAGGGAAAGACAACTTTTCCCTGCAGTATGAATACCATGGGAACTGGAAAAGAAAGGGTGGTTACTAGAAGGAGATGGACAGGAAGAGCTGTGTGGGGGTGAACCCTGAACCATGGAGTCTCCTGAGACAGTTCAGCTTGATGTTTAAAAGTAGTTGAATTGAAAGAGAAGCAGTATTGTACAAATCAGTAAGAAGCTCAGCCACTTTCCTGTCAGGCTCATACATATAATGCTCACTCTAAAGACTGTCTCCAGTATGCCGTATTTTCTCCAATTTTTTTTGTTCAGCCTCAAAACACTGAGTGGTTCAGCATAAGCCTGTTTCACACTGGGTTGTGGGTGACTACAGAGAGGCTTGAGTAGATATATCAGTATATGAAGGAGGCTTCGTTGAGCAGTAGACATAGGAGCATGGAATGGAAACAGAAAAAGGCTGCTTTAATAGTATTAGATAGCAGCTGGTTTTGCTGTTGTTCCCATCCTAGACAAGACTCTCCCTCTACTGCTGTGGATGCTGACCATTCATTGCTGTAGGAGACTGAACTCTTGCTTAATACCTTCCATGATGTGCTAAGGAAAGTACAAGACTGAAAATAATGGAAACCGAGGTCTTTTGCTTTCTGAACAGAGAGGAATTTTTTGGGCAGCAGGGTCAAATGCTTCCTAAGTTTGTGCCTCCTCAACAAGACTTATCCAGAGAGTCAGTGTGTAAAAACTGCAGGAGACTTCTGTAATATGTTGATTGGGCTCTTGAGTGAGATCAGACATTTTCTCATCTTTTAATCATTACCTGTTTGGCTGATGTTTAAATCAATGAGAGCATGCCAAACAGTCACTTTTCTGTTAGGAAGACGTTTCTTGTTTTACATGATGGCTTATTTATTGCTTCCATTGTATGTGCAGCACTGTATATTGTCCAAAAGGGAGATACAGTTACTAGGTCAAACTTGGTAAAGGAGGATTTGTCTTTTTTTTAATGAGGAGAATGTCAATTTTGCAATGCTTGTTACACTTTCATTTCCAGGCAGCTGCATACAAACTGTGTTATATAAAGGTGACCACACTCACATAGATGTATAGGAAAGTATGTTAAGACACAATGAGATTGATGCAGAAAGAAACAGGACTTGTCTAGTAGCAGCATTTCCAAAAAAAAGGGCAGTGGTCCACCTAGGCAACTGTCGTTCCTCCAGCAATGAGAGAGGTTTAAGAAGGAGATAGTGTCCTTTATTTATGTAACTGCTTGATTTATTGTTTCTCCTTCATGGGTAATCTATTACCTCCTTAAGTTACTTGCTTCCTTGTTTACCAGTGAGAGGAAAACATGGATATCTGTTCCACATTAAATTTTCCATTTTTAAGAGCAGATATGCATGGGATTGCTGGATTGCCCTCTCTCAGCCTTCTACTCCCTCCTTCATACCACCATTATATATTCTGTCGTTTTGTTGCTTTTCTGGATTAATGTCCTAAACATCAAAGGTAGCATTTACAGAAAGAATTTAATTAGCCTTGAGCTGTTCACTAGGGTCCTCAAGTACACACAAGCACAGACCTTTACTATTTCAAATCAAACACATCTTCGGTGGGTCATCTTCATGAAATTCCCAGCAGCCCAGCTTCTGTAAGTGAAGTTCTTTTCTGCCAACACCTCCAAGTGATTTCTCTGTAGCTGTAGCATACTCCATCAGCTGAAAGGATTTTTTTACCATCTCCCGTCCCCACCCCCTTCAGTTCAGTTTCCTACAGCTTTGAAGTAGAATGGAGCCTTTTCCAGCCATGTGATGCAGTATGGCATCATCTCCCTTGAAGCAACTGCCACATGTGTTTGCCATGTAACAGACAACTATAAAAGTGAAGCAAAGCTGCAAGTATAATAGCTCTTTTCCTAAATGTTTCACCAGCACCTTATTCCTGCCTGAATGCTTTTTGTCATTGCAATAGCTCAACTGAGTTACAGTCTTGTGGACACATACACGAGCGGAAGGGAAAAAAGTGTTGAAAGATAAAAAGGAGAATAATAGGGAAAGAGGAGGAGGGAGACAGGGTGAGAGGAAGAAAGGAAAAGACAAAAAGAGGTATATGAACTAAAGAAGGGAAAAAAGGGCTGTGATAGGTAACAAAGCAGAAGAGGTGATTAAGACCTGTAGGATGACAAGGTCGGAGGCTTGTGATTTCTTGGCAGAGCAGAGCCCTGCAGAGTGCAATATAATCTCTATTAGGGCCCTTCAGTTTAGAGGCATATAAATGGAGTGGGGTTTATTGTGGATTCTGGTTAATAACTTTCTCAAAGGGGAAAACTTCTGTATTCTCTTTGAAATACAATTTCTTGTCTCATAAATTGGAACAGCTGCAGCTGTTCCCTCTGCACACAAATTTTTTTCATCTTTTGCCTTTTTTGCTGGGTGTATGTGTATGATTCGGCTTAATGATTTTTCCCTGCAGAAGGGACCCAGAATATGATGCTGTATACAGGTTTGTGATCAGTGTCTTTGCACAAGCACAAGAAAAAATGCCTTGGGCATTTTCTGCTTTTAGGGAGGAACAAGTGTTAGGCTATTAGTCTGAATCTAACTTAGACTGCATTTCTCCTGAGAAAACTCAGTAAAAATTTCTGCAGCCTTATTCCCTAGGAAGACTCTTGCCTAAACTGAGGTTTAATCTATCACCTAGACCAGACTACAGTCTTGGAGCTGTAAAAGCTGCTAGCCCCTCCATAGCTACCATGCAGAAAGCAAGCCAAAGACTATAGGTGTGCATCTTGACAACCTGTATTCCTGCCTCAGCTCTTAAGGCAACCCTTCCTGCACAGCGACATTGATGAGCAGCATAGTGTAAGTGGGAAAAGGTATTGCCACCTGGAAAAAGAAGTAAGACTGTTTCCCTCCTTATGACTCTCAGCAATGCCTGATACACTCTGTCATCATCAACTCATCTCTGACTCTCTGAGGACTCCTAAATGTCTTTTCTTTTCTTTCTTCTTTTCTTTTCTTTTCTTTTCTTTCTTTTCTTTTCTTTTCTTTTCTTTTCTTTTCTTTTCTTTTCTTTTCTTTTCTTTTCTTTTCTTTTCTTTTCTTTTCTTTTCTTTTCTTTTCTTTTCTTTTCTCTTCTCTTCTCTTCTCTTCTCTTCTCTTCTCTTCTCTTCTCTTCTCTTCTCTTCTCTTCTCCTTTCCTTTCCTTTCCTTTCCTTTCCTTTCCTTTCCTTTCCTTTCCTTTCCTTTCCTTTCCTTTCCTTTCCTCCCCTTCCCTGTCCCTTTTCCTTTTCCTTTCCCTCTTCCTCTTCCTTTTCCTTTCCCTTTTCCTTTCCCTTTCCCTTTCCCTTTCCCTTTCCCTTTCCCCTTCCCTTCTTCTATTTAGAAGAAAAGTCTTTAGGCTTGTGCAGAAATAACCACTTCAAAGGATGACTGAGTGTACAGAAACACAGGTGGAGGGACAAATCTCCCTCCCTCCAACTCTCTAGCTGCTCCAAGTTGAAGTGGTCAAATCCCCAAATCATTAAACAAGTGATACATGACTTAACATAGCATGCTGCCAGGAGCAGTACATACAGATGCCCCAAAGAGGTTCAAATTCAGAGGGCTATATGTCACCTTCAGCCAATTTCTTTCTGGAAAGAGCTCAAGAAGGCTTTGAGATTAAGTGAAGAAACACCTGAATAGGTATCACATTATCTCAGTTACTCATTTCTCTGTCTTTCTCTCTCATGACTCCCTAAAGTGCCTCCAGCTACAAGAGGAAAGGGATGAAGAAAAAGCTAGAATTCATTAGATCTGAGTGGAGAACTCTTTACCCTCATGGCAGACTTCAGCCTGCCAGTTATATGTGACAGGGCAAGTTGCATGTTCAGAAGACCACAGAACAGCAAAGCTATTTCTCCTGTTGCATTAGGAGCAGACCCATAGTATCCAGGAAGCTTGGCTTCATCTCTGTCCCCTCTTGCAGCAACTTCCTGATGCATTCCAATCCACAGGCTCCCCCCATGCCTGCATCTGGTGCCCAGTTCTGCTGTGTGACAAGGTGATGCAGCTGGGAGATGTGAGGAGCCTTTGCCCACCAGAACAGATTTGCACCTCGACCACCAATGGCTCCAGTGACAAGTGACTCACTGTTTCTTTCCTCCCTGAGCCTCTTGGCAGCCACATTGGCCAAATCAGGGTGTGTTCACAGCAAGAGCCTCCGGGATGAAAAGAAAAAGAAATGCACAGGACCTCCGATAGGGCTACATGGGAAGTGCTAGAGAGTCCCTTCTAGGTCTCCTGCTGTGATAGAATTGTTGGGAATTTGGGACTGTGGCTTCTTCCTTATCTTTTGATCCATGATTTGCAGGCTGTCTCTGGAGCATTTTATTAACTGAGACTTTCCAGAGTTTCTTTCTGTATTTGAGAAGGTAGCAATGAGAGCACTTAGTTGTGTGGAAACGAGATGGTTGTTAAGAGTGTATTTTTTCCATCTTTAATGAGACGAATCAGGCAGAAAGTAAGGAGGAGGAGTCATTACCAAATATTCCCACTCCACCCCAAGCCCTTACTCTCAGAGGTCATGGGAATCTACCTCTCTTTCTACTTATATGTCCTGTGCATGTATACACACCATCTAAGTGTCTGAGACCCTCAGAGATAACTGCCAACAGCCTTGAATTGCTGTGAGCAGAGAAATTGTTTGCCACAGATCAATACAACTGTAATAAATCTGAAAGACTCAGGCCTCAGTTACCCCTTGTATGTTGTATTCCCAGTCAACACTAGCTGCATTCCCCACTGGTTTCCCATGGAAATTCACCTTGATCAGAGCTCTGCTTCTTCGCCATAACCCTCCATACCCCTTCACTTTTTTATTTTTTTAATCAACGTTTCATCTCTATTTCATGCTTTGTGTTTCATTTCCTTATCTATTCCCTTTTCTGTCCTTGTCCTGAATACTTGGGTTTCACAAACTATCCTCTTTATGTTATTTTTTTAAAATTTAGTTTTCTT
Source organism: Serilophus lunatus (assembly GCA_013399895.1). Taxonomy (NCBI): domain Eukaryota; kingdom Metazoa; phylum Chordata; class Aves; order Passeriformes; family Eurylaimidae; genus Serilophus; species Serilophus lunatus. Next base: position 645,269 of record VXBA01004611.1, on the reverse strand, counting down.
GACAGTTCTTCCCCTGTTTTCCATTCTCCTTCCTTCTCCTCTCCTCTCCTTTCTGCAGTTTGCATTCCCCTGCAGTTCATACTGTCTGAAAATTATCTCAGGACCCTCTACCCCTGAAGTAGTGAAAAAATGCCGTCTGCAGGTGAATTGCCACTTTAATATAGTTAACATTCTTCCTCTCCTTCTAATTTTCTGCAATTGCAGACTGCTGAGATTAGTGGCATAAAATCCCACCAGGATATTGACATAATCTATAAACCAGGAAGTTGTTTTAATCAAACCCAGCATCCCATTTGGAATGCTGGACTTAGAAATACAAGGACAGCAGTTTTGAGAGCAGTTGAGAAATGAGGAAATAGGTATTTGTGGACAGGGTGTTTTAAAACCTGTTTTTATAACATTATTTCTATACCTTATGGTCAGAAGTCGCAGGACTTTTTTTTCCCCTGAGTCCTAACCAATACAGTGTGCTCAGAGAGAGTGTTGATACTGAAGAGGTGACAGAAAGGAATTTGATTGAATTACTTATTAATAAGAGGGTCTATTATCCAGTAAAAGTGTCAGAGGGTGTCAATCTATGGGACATGGATGATTACTGTGAATGAATTCCTGGCCTTTGGAGCCAAGGTGGGAGAGCATGATTGTAGGGGTTTTCCCCATTCCCAGTAAAATTTAGAGCAGCCTTGGATGAGCCACCCATAAAAAAATGTCTGTTATGTTCCTCAGAAAGCAGTGAACCAAAGAAAAATTGAGGATACCCCAAAATGTTTGTCAATCTCTAACTCACAACTCCACCTCTCACTGTTTCACTCCATCTGCTCTTGGGTTTCCAAAGAGGCAACCTTTGTCGGTGTGTCTGGGTGCTATGTGTTGTGGTGCTGGCCAATATGCCTGCTGTCAATACAGTTGCAGCACTGTAAACTGCGAGGAGAGAGAGAAGTGGCCCATTTGCAACCTTGGTCCATGTGTACGGTGGCATGAAACCCTCATAAAGCAGTTTGTACATCATGGTGATGAAAGACAAGGGGACATTTCTGTCCCCAGCTGGTGATCAGTTTATTCACTGAAGTATGAGGATTGATAGCACTTGTCACTAATAGCCCAGCTAATATAGCTGCAGATGCTACATTTAATCATATAAACTGTGCAGTGCAATTGCAGAACAAGGGCCTCTGGCCTACACCGCTGGAAAAGCAAGCGGAGCAGATTCCTAAGGGACTGATGGAGATTTGTAATCATCCTGTACTATTGTGACAGGAAAAAAGAGGGTGTGTCCTGCTTCTACATGACACTCTGTGTAGGGCTACCTCTTTGTGTCTATGCACCTGTGTAATTTACTCAGTGCACATGACAGGAAGGATCTTGTTCATGAGATCAAGAGTATCTGTAGGAGAAAGCAGAGCTCCACTGAATATAGAAGAAATACATATATAGAATATAGAATATATAGAGAGAAGAGAATGGTTGGGGTAGGAGGATGTGCCCAGTCCCATATGGCTGTCTTTAACAACACCATATTTCTGACAACTTTGTCTTGATGTCTGCAGCCAAAAGGAGATTCAGAGCATTTGAGAAGATGTGGTGCTGCTCAGCAGCATAGCTATATAAAGCAAGGAGCAGCTTCCATGAAAGTAAGACCAGAGCCTTTCAACAAAATATCTGTAGTGTAATGAAGATAAGTTAGAGAATAAAAGGGAAGTTTTGTGCTTCTTAGTGCCCCTGTCATCAAATGGCAACCTCACTCCCCTTCTGCTGCTTTCCAGGAGTGCTTGAAACCAGCCATTATAGGTTTTCTTCTCCCACCTGTCAAAAGGTGTTTTGTTAGATATGCATAAGGCTGTGTGGATGCAGGCACAACATGATACTTGGAAGGCAACTGTACTCTGTACTGCAGTCCTCCACACACAAGACCACAGGCACACCCCTGTGCTCATCCTCTCATTCTCTCCCCTGCCTGCCAGCCAGCCTTCCTTCCTGCACACCTTCACCTTAATTCTTCATCATACTTCTATGAGGCACAGTTCCACACCTGCACTTCCACATTTTTTTTTCCACCATCCATACACATGTACACACATGTGGAGAATCTAATCCCTGAGTATTCTTTTACCCAGCTGTATTTCGTCTTGCAATCCCCTCAAGCTTTTGCACTGCTTTCCTTATGATGCTTGGTAGCTCTTGCCCATATACCCAGCTGATACTTGCTCATGCTCACCACCCTCTCATGTTCTCTATCTCTGAATGTCCAGCCCTGTAACCAAGCTCTTACTAGTTTGGTTCAGTCATGTGTGTGTCCTGTCAGACACACATCTGCAGTCAAGTGACCCAGAAAAAGACAAGTGTATATCAGGGTTAAAATGAATATGACAGGAAAGTCCCTCTTCTCTAAACTCACACCCTGAAAATATAGCCCCCAGGGGGCTCAGTTTGTGGTGTAAAGACAGCTGTTTGTGGCTTTCGTTGGAAGAGAGCACAGGGGAGGGAAGTCCAGCCCAACACCTAGCCCTTCAAATGAAGTGACTTGTGAAGTATGCAACTGTGGCAGAGATCTGAGAAGCAGTAAATTTAGCAGCACTCACTACCACTGACAGCTTGTCATGCGCTTGAAACATAAATAGTGGTGGAGACAAATCACTGCTGTTTTCCTATTAAGCTTTGGCCCACTGGCCCTTTAGCTTGCCAGCAGCATTTCTACCTGGTCTGCCAGCATGCCTCATCTCAGGGACAGATGTGCCTCCCCATGCAGGCTTTGTGAGAGTCAGAACAGGAATTATCATGCTGTTATTTCCTCTGGTGTCCTTGGTGTCTGGGTACTTGTTCCTCAGCTAATGGATTTCTCAGACTGTATGCTGCTGGCACCCCCTCCTTCCACCCAAGGATGAGGAAACATGGACCCTCTCCCTAGAGGGCTTATGGTTTTCACCCATGCCCCTAGTTTCTTCCATGTAGCCTGTCAAGGTCATGCTGATGGAGTAAATGAGGCACTGATTTGAATAAGGGAGCAGAGGTGAAGTTTTTCAGTGCACCTGAGTGACCTGCAAGTACAAATGCCATTGAAAGCCATTGGGTCTTGTCCTTTTAAAGCATTTAGTGGCTTTTGGAAACCCTGCTTTCAAATATTAATTATTATATAACCATTTAATAAAACATGCCATCAGAAGCTCACATTAATCTTTACAGAGATGAGAGACATCCCTTAGTGTTTTATATTGAGAAACCAGGGACTCAGCACATTTCACCTTATTCCCTATCTCTTATCAGTTTTGATTCCTCTTCCCCTCTCTCCTCAAGGAAGATGAAATCATGATGGTGATTAAGGTGACTTGCTCTGTGGTGTTTAATTAGAACAACTGCTGTTTCAGTTCCAGTGAAACTCTCACAGGTTTGCGGCTGCAAAGGCACTCTAATAAGACCCCTGCCTCTTCAGGAGCTTGGTATAAAGGAGCCAATGAGTCCTCAACACAAAATGGATGTTTTTTCATGCTTTCTTGGGGTTTTTTAGCTGACTCAGGCTCCTGTTAGAGCAAGACATTTCTCTCCTCAGAGAAGGCAAATGATTTGGGGGATATGGGAGAGGGGAAATAAATGGATTCCTGTCCATGATAGTAACACAGTGGTGAAGCTCAGTGAGCTGCTTTTGATTAATATGATTGACCGTGGTCTTCTCATGCCAGCAGTCTTACAGTTGTTAGAAATTTTCTATATGCACCAGAATAAGAGTATTAAGGTGTTGGGACAAAGGCAATGAAATATGTTTTAGGTTTGTTCTCAGACCCCTTCCTAAATTTATTGGATAAGCTGTCAGAACTCAGAAAGACTTGTTTTGAAACTGTTTCTTCTATTTGAAATTTTCTTCCTTTTTGATGACCCTGCCTTCTTTTTCCATATCCCTGTGGAAGAGATCCTGTCTCATAGCCATGCTTTTCAATAGTGCTGATGGCCAACAACTGTTCCAGCAGTGGTAGTAGCTGCATCAGGGAGCTACAAGAGCTCAAAATCAGAGTCTAGATTTCCTCTCTGCTTCCTTCCCCTGTAGGATTGTACAAGCTGCAACGCTAGGCACTGAGTAAATGCCTTCCTCCTCCTTCGCAGCCTTGCAGATTTGAGAGAGAGAGACTCTTTATTCTTTGGAAAGCAAGGGAGTGGCTAAATGACTAGGAATTAAATATCCTAGGCCGAACCAATCATCACCTGCTATCACTATGAATCAACAGCAGATACCTCAGATAATAATATCACAGGAGCCAAACTAATTGACCAAAAGTCTGTGCAACATGTGAGCCCAAACAATATTTTCCCAGCATGACCCATCCTTCCTCAAAACCTCTGTGATACTTGCCTTGATATGTAGCAATACTTTATGCCTGCTCAATCCTAAATCCAGCCAGTTAGCCTCATGTCTTGATCCCTTGTTGTGCTCCCCACAGAGTATCCCCTTTGCTTCTTTCACCAGGAGTAGATATGGGGGATGGTGTCAGGCAATCATTGTGTGGAATCTAATTGAGAAACATTGCAGCAAGGAGAAGGGTCAACAGAAAGCAAACAAAATGATTTTTTAAGAAGCTAATCCACCTATACAAATATTGGCACCAGTCATCACAACGCACTGGTATGTTTTTGAAATGTTAAATCTTGCTGAGGGGTGGCTTAACTCTTTGACCTCATTTCCTCAGTTGAAAAGTATAGCTGTTTAAAAGATCAGTGGCAAGATCCAGGCTGATACGGAAATCCCAGTCTTTATGTTTTAGCTGTGAACTTCATATTCAGAGTAACCTCACTGAAAAAAGGGGTGAGCTAAAGGAATTCTATGGGCTACGTTGAATCATGGGTGGGGAGTTAATTTTTTTAGTTTTTAATTTAGGTTAAAGTTCTGGGTTCATCCTCACCATCTCATCCCAAGAAGTATGAACAGACATAAGGCAGAAAGGAAAAAATGCATTATATTTAAAAACAGGGAAACATTGTCATGGATGCCTACAAAAGTAAGCTACTTCATTCTTGCACAATAGTATTTTGTACATCTCTTGTGCTATGAGAGATGTGAGAATCTTGGTAAAGAACATAACAAGGATTTTTAAAGATGGCACCAAACACAGACAAGCCCTATAGTTCCTGGATTGAGAGACTGGCACAGTTGGTACCACTGAGCGCCATCTCATAAAGCTTCCCTACATTCTAGAACTGACACTGATTTGTGAAATTAAACTATGGACTGTGCTGCAGTCCATCCTTGCTCTTCACTGGCAGGACAGAAATTATACAGTTCAGTCAGGCTTCTTGCCCCAGATGGGACTCGTTGCTGTCAATCTTTTCTTTGGTCTTGAGTCTATGAGGACGAACTTGTCTTCAAACTATATAAAGATAATAGCGCAATTGCATTGTCCAAAATAAGAGAACTTGTAGGAAAAGGAGTACATGCAAGAAAACCCAGTTCCCTGCATCAGTTCTCAGCTTGCATTGCCTTCTTTTGCTTAGCACAGTGGGAAATAAGGACCTATTGATTATACACACACACACACCCCCCCCTGTTATTCATCTTGCCAGGGGCAACTGCTGGCCCACCCTCTGGTAGGTGGTGGAGGAAGAGGGCGCAGCTCCCTGCTGTGCTGACCACACTGCTGGAAGCAAGAGATTCATGTGCTGCCATCGGTGTATGCAAATAAAAAACTACTGTGTCTGAGATGTGACTCTTTGTCTGGCCTCCTGTTTTCAACCTCCATTTTATTAGCTGCTCTAGCATTGTCCTCATAGCCCTGAGGACTTACCTTCTTAAGATACTCAAAGACATGGTGTCATCTCAATGATTCATGTGGCTCATGATGCCTTCTACCTCATGTTGTTGTAAATTACCCTCTAAAAGGCAGCAGGCAAAAATTTTGGCGTGCAGAAACAGTACAGCTATTGGTATGTTCATGTTTATATGTCATTTTCTTGGCAGTAAAATTAAGGTTTGGTGTTTGGTAGCATAGTCATGACAACTGGCATTGCAATATGCAACATTTAGGGAGTATAATATCGTAGCTGTGACATTAGATGACTTAATTTACCTCGTGGTTCATAATTTACTTTATACATTGGCATCACAGCCAAGTTTTGTTCAAGAGCAATTCATCTATCCAAAAAATGTTGTTTGTGTTCATAAAAAACTGTTAACAAATTTGGGTTAAATTCAGTAAGTAGTTTTGGGGGGCGGAAAATGTCCTCTTCTTCAACATGAAATAATTTTTTTAATTATATCTCAATTTGAGGCAGAACATTAATTCATTCTTCTGGTTCAGCAAAGAGCAGAAAAAAAACCCACTAGTCAAACAGAAGGCTTTGACTTGAAGCAGGGTTGGATTTTTTTCAGGGTGTGGTTCCTTTTCTTACTGGTGTTCACATGTGGATTCTGAATGGAAAATCTCATCAGTTGTTGAAAGTAAGATGTTGCACATCTGCTCCGTGGTCAGGCTCAAGGCTGTGTATGAGAGACTGTGATAGCCTTTAGAGGTCGTTTATGAATAAGAGGGAGTGGAAATTCAGAGATGCAGCAGACCTGCTGAGGCTGCCTCAAGCAGACAACCCCCATTGACACGCACCCACAGCCAGGATGCAAACTGCATCTGAGCTGTCAGCTTTTGACTTCCAGCTCCTGGGCAGAACCATCAGTGATGGTAAGTCCTCTCTCAAGGGGTTTGGTCAGTGCTGTCCCTTGAGAGAGAGGACAGAGACATCATTCAGTCTGGGGAGGCTGCTCTCAACCTGGAAGGTTTTATTTGTATGTTAAATGCGTGGAGTTTGAGGAAAAAGACCCCACAAAAATCACTGGCTTCCTTAACCCTGGTCATGCCAGCAGGCTCTCGTGTTGCTCCAGCCAGGGAGCTCCTCAGGTGCTGTCCTTAGCTCAGGAGGCACAGCAGCCAATTTTGCACATAAGGTGCAAGTGAGATTGCTGATGAGCAAGGTCCTGTGAATGCCAGAGGAAACCATGCCAGGGTATTTCCTCCTGATCTGACTCATTCTCATTCATGAAGCCAGAGCCAGGCGAGAGCCCTCCCTGGCACTGCACTAGTTTTTTAGTTTATGTGTAACAGCTACAGACCTAAGGGCATGGGAGGCATGAGGCCAGCTTAAACAATAAATACCCTGCTGTGCCTTGCTGCTTAAACAGAGTAATTACTGCCTTACTACATGTGACCCCTCTGTTCCTGTCCCTCTGGCAGTTGTTATTTCATGGCTCCCTTTACACAAGGGATGGCTGTGTCTCTTTCTATGCTGTACATCTCTGTCTGCCACTGTCTCATCTCCCATCTTTCTCACTCACTCTGTCTCAGTGCATTTCTCTTTTTCAGTAGCTGGCTACCATTTTCTCTTTTTGTCAGCCACTGAAGAATCTCATTTTGTTTGCATTTCTCTCTTCCAGCCATTGTCCCTCTCTTGATTCCTCCTCTGTTTTTTTTCCTATTTTTCTCTAGCTTTCACGCTTTCCCCATTTTCATCACTTCCCATGCCACATCAGTTTTTCTGCCTTCCTTCCTCACTGTAGCATTGTAGCACTAGCTGTCCCTTTGCTCATCCACCATCTGCTGCTTTCCACTGATCTCTTTGCTAAAAACAAGCCTCTTCAGCTAAGGGATAGGGAAAAAAATGCCAAGCTCATTGGAATCTGTGATGGCTGAGGAGACAGAGACTGATAAACTAAAACTTCAAAGTTTTGAATTTAAAAAAAAAAATCCCAGCTGGAGGTAAAACAAAAAAATTATGTCAAAGGCTCCCTTAGCTATTTTTGTCTTTCAGATGCCTGTTTCTAGGGAATATAAGGTGCAGAGGGAAGGAGGAAAGCTAGGTGAGCAAAACCTCAAACACTAAATGGGGAGTGCAGAGACAACAAAACCTGCAGTTCAGCAATAGAAGTTGCTACACATAAAAAAACTTCAAATGGCTTCTATTGATTTCCAATCTTTTTTATCTCCTTGCATCTTGTTTTAGGCAGAGGAGGGCCCAACAAAGATACATAACCCATTCTGCTCTCCCCTCTTCACAACTACAAAGATGCTTGGAGGGAAAACAAACATAGGAGCAGGGTGGCTGATCTCTTTCTCTACATGCCAAATGCAAACAGTTATTTTCAGTGAATCTGAACTTCAGTTTAATTTAAGACCACAGCAGTATTAAAAAAAGACCTAAAGTAATTTTTGCACAAGAAGGAGCCCAGTGTTGGATGGACAAACAGGAGAGGAGACAGAACTCCTCTATAGATTAGCTTCCTCTCTGGAGAGGTAAGGAACTAGGGCATGAAGGGAAAGGCCTCTCTGGTAGAGCACGTGACTGAATGCATTTCTGGCCCCCTGACTACCTGAAAGAGCTGTCTGCACACAGTACAAGTGGGATTTCGTCTGGGTATGTGTCATCTGTAGAAAGGAAGCACTTAGTTTTTGAAGAAAGAGTGATGGTATGTGGTAGTACAAGGGGATGTTTGGGCAGAGGTGAGAAGCACCCATAAGTACGTGGGAAGCATGTCAGTCTGCATTGCTGTACAGTCTGCACACACAGTGGGATTTATGAATATAAAAATAAAATACATTGTACATAAATTACATAATATATATTTTTTATATATACACACATATATGTAATATATATATACATGCACACATATCTGTTATATATATATATATGTGCATATAAGAGCATAAGCAGGTGTGCATGCCAATAAGGACAATATGCAGAGCAAATGAGGTTCCACAAGGCTGTTTCCAGAGGGTAGGGGGAAATGGGGACTGCTTGCCGGCATTCTAGGAGAGCCAGGCCAGGCAGATTTGCTGTTCAGGTTCATTATTTACCGGGTCCAATTAGGAAGCCAGGGGATAAGAAATGTGGCTGAGGCAAGCGGACCTTCAAAGCCTTCCTCCTGCACACATCAAAGCCGCCTGCTGCAGATCCCTCTGCAAAAAGGGCTCTGCCAGCTCCGAGCAGTAGCAGCCGCCTGGCTTGCGCTGCTCGGGGTCGTTCCCTGTTGGTTTGATTGTCAAGCCTTCCAGGCTTGTACTCTATCTCCAGCCTCCAGAGCTGGAGCAGAAAGCTTCTCTTTCTGATTTACTAGGACAGAGTTAAGGAGCTACAGCTTGGCAGGATGGTGTTTAATGGGGCTGTTGCAACAAACAAAGCTAACTATGAATGTGTGAAAGGCAAAAAACCTGCAGGGTTGCAGGTTGCCTGAAGTGACAGGAGAGGATGGTCTGGGATGAGAAGAGCTGCGCTGTGTGAGAAGTCGTCCCCTCAGGGAAACCTGGAAGGCCCCTCACTGAGAAAGGGCTGTACTGAGCCAGACAGAACAGCCAGGAGATAACCCTTGGAAGCCCAAAGGAAACTTTGGCAGTAGAATCAGAATTTCATCCCTTGATAACATGCTCAAGGCAAATGTCTTCTCTTAATGGGAATGAAGTGGCTTTCTTGCCAGGAGCTGGCAGTCCCTCTCTTCACCTAATAGAATATGTCCATTGTGATCGGTACCAAAGAGCATTGTCCAAGCCTTCTCCCTCCCCACTTTGATAAACTGCATAGTGACAACCATCAGTTCCCTGCCAAAGCTGGCTCCTGCACAGAAACATTTGTAAATTCACTCAATGTATAAAGCTCTGTTCCTGCTCCCCCCATCCCCTGTTTGCCTTAGAGGTTAGAGTTAATATGACTCACCTAATCTGGCTGCCAAAGTGAATTAGTGAAAACATCTCTACAGCTCTCTGCAAGATATCACAACCTGACATTTCTCTAACACACTGTGATACATCTTTCCTCTCCCTGATCTGTACTACGACACCACCTTTTTATATAAACACTTTTTGTTAGAAATGGTCAATGTACTTTTAGAGTGGACAAGGCAACAAGCAAAAGTGTTTGTCTTGCAAGTAAGAGCACTGAGTTCTTGTAGCAGAATGTTGATGCCCAAGGTCACCAGTGCAAGGACAAAAACAGTGGTACTACTATTTCAGCAAGACACTGTCAGAGAAACTTTCCCTGGAGTATTATGCTCATATCTGTGTCCTGGAGCAGGGGAACAAGGACCTGAATAGGTTTATTGATGTCTTTGGCATGCCCTTTAAAACAGAAGTCCTGCCTTTCACTTATCTTGAGAAAACTTCACTGGTCAAACCAGTAGCTCATCATGTCTTGGGAGGGGTTTTGTGTAGCTGAGAGAGCTCTCCTGCTGGGTATGGTATGTTGTGTACTTTAAGTACATGTATGTATGCAGGGGAGGAGCTGAAAAACATCTTCCACTGGGAAAGTATGTACCCTTTTAGGATACTTTAGCGCTCCATTAATGTGGTTCTCTGACAGACAGATTTAACAGCGCCCTTAATGAGTGTGCCACTGCATTAGAGCTGGTTAAGTCACCCTCAACCCTTTTTTCATTACCGTGACAGTCTTGTGACAAGGGCAAATTGCAGGAGAAGTGAGTCCCACTTGGAATGAAACCCGTGTATAAACAAGGCAGAATTGCAGAGCAAATGATTTGCAAAACAGAGGCAAATTAAGTTTTAACCTTTTCTTTGTGAGTCTTTCCCTGATGTCTGATTAACTTTCCAGTCAACTGACTGACCTACCAACTGAGAGTGCTGCTGTGAAAGGAGGAGAGTCTTGGTTGTCAGTTTAAATTGGGGGTGGGATTTTTTAAGTGCTTTATTAGCATGTAGCAGTATGTCATAAGAATATCTGGGATATAAAGCGTTCCTGAACAGAAATGATTCATGCTATAGCAAAAATACAAACTATATTGGCTATACAGACAGCAGCACAGTGTGGAAGTAGCGATGTAATCCTTCATCTGTGTTTAGCTCTGGTAACACCTCACCTAAGTGCTGTGTTCGGTTTGGGGTATTACACTTCCAGAAAAATGTGAACTTGTCAGAGGGGTCTAAAAGCAACGAACAAGAATGATCAAGAGTCTAAAAAAAATATTCACCTACAAAGGAAGGTTGAAAGACCCTGGCAATGTTCAGCCAAAAAAAAAAAAAATGACAACTGAGGGAGGAACAGAAGTGATTTAAAAGTTGATAAAAGGCTAGTGCAGGGAAGGAGGGAATGATTTGTTCTTTTTGTCTGTAGTGGCTAAGACAAAAATAATAGCTTTAAATTGCAGCAGGAGAGACTCAGGTCAAACTTCAGGGAAACCGCTCCAGTGGTAAGGACAGCAAAGCAGTCCTTACAGCACGAACAGATTGTCTGGGGTGGCTGCAGAGTCTCTGCTGCTGGAGGGCAGATGATGGCTATGCCCCTGACATGACTCGTGTCCTGCCTTGAAGTTGAGGAAAGTGTTAGGTGGGGGCTGAAATCCCTTCCACAGTACCGTGACTCACCTAACTCTGGTCCTATCAGGGTTAAGATTCCCTGACATATTCATTAGTTACAGCAATAGAGAGCATCTGTGAAAATCCCACCCAGGTTCCTTCTTCACTGACTCTCTACAGCATCAACCCCAGTGCACAGCAGAGGACTAAGAGCCATGTCCCAGAGCACTGGGTGCCCATTAGGAACCAATTTTGCCTTCCTCCATCGTACAGTACACTGCTACCCTGCAGGAAGGCTCTTCAGCAGGCTGTTAGGGGATACAAAAACCAAAGCAGTTGTAAGTTTTAGACATAGCAATGAGATTTCCACTCACCTGAGCATCTGTTATGAGCTGGAAAAAGGGACTGCTGGTTAGCTCTGCTGAAAGAGAGGATGAACCTTGTCACTACATGAGTTTAATAGGTACACTGCTGTTTTCATGCTGAGTGTCCGTGATGGGGGGTGGTTTTCCCCTAGAATGATACATGGGAAAAAAATAAAAAAGACAAAAATAATTGTGTAAGAGACAGACTTCTGAGCAGATTTTGAAGTTTCTAAAGTCCCTTTCTGACGTGGAAGGAAAATGAATGCAGCTGGCATCGCCAGTATGTGTGACCAGCCTGACCTGGCCAACATGCTGCAATACAAACAATAGTCTGTGCCTCAGTGGTGGGATTTGTTGCAGGTGGCTCCATGGGAACTTGAGCTCCAGAGATGGAGCTTACCCACTGCTTTTGTGCAGTGCCATAAGCCAAGAGGATCAGACCCATCCTGGCAGGCACGATTTGAACTCCATTAAACAACTGTAAGCACTTACATGAAGTGGGCAGGATTTCAGAATTGCTCAGCACCTGTTGAGCAGAAAATGTCTTCTGGGCAAAGACTTGTTTTGGAAAATCTGAGGAACCTGAATGGGAGCCCTTGTGAGATGACTTCTTTTTTTTCCCCCCCTAAAAACTAGCTTTTAGCTTTTGAGGGTTGGGGGATGCTTTCTCTAAACATACACACACAAGGACTTGTGGTTTCACATACTGCAGAGCAGCGTTCACAACCCTCTCAGAGGAGGGAATGTGGTTCATATTCTTTCCAGGAGGAGCCTTACTTTGCTTTCTGAAGGAATAGAGGAGATATACCAATCCTAATATTTCATGCTTTTCTGATAACTTTCATCCAACGAATCTCGTGTTTACATGGGTTAACCTCACTGCCCTTCTCTGACCAGAAGGTGATGGGAAAGGGGAAGCTATTTGCTGCAGTTCACAGAGGGAGAGTGAAGGACTGAGTCACCCAAGGTCATACAGTGAATTAAAAGCAAGGCCACAGACCTCCCCCACCTCCCTCGATTCCTGCCCCCATCTGTAACCCCGACTGACGCTTGAGTCGCTGTTTTCAAAAGTGTGTTAGCGAGGCAGCACAGTTTAAAAATGTCATTTCATATGTACAGTAGATCAGGGATGTGTGCTGATTATTGGTCTCCACGGATCAAATTACACTTTGTTTCTCTCAGTTTGGCCATGTTTAACAGTAGCTTGATCTGATCGATGGCACTTCAGGGTGGTGGTTGCACTGAGAGACAGAAAGATATTTTTCACAGATCTGCAATGAAGAAAAGGATGCTGACAACACACCACCACATCTGAGAACCCAGCTACCCCTGTATGAACCAGCACATCAGCCACAGCCTGACTAACCTCTCCTGATACTCAGCCATCACATTAGTGAACTTAGTCTGATCATGTGGTGGAGATTTTGCTTCTTGACCTGAGATGTGATGTATTGGTACTGCTTGTATGCTTCCTTCCAGATTTTCCCTTTTCCATAACTAAATAAAATGCTAGTATCTTGCTGATATGGCTTCTCAAATAACTTTTAAATCACTCATGGCTGTTGCTTATTTGCAGAATCCCTGTTGTGGTTGCTCCTCCATTGCAGTTGAGCAGAAGGTTTCGCAAATCTGAAAGCCTAACAGAACCACGCTCTGTATTTTTTCTATCCTACCAGGCAGAGAATTTGAAGGCGAGGAGGAATATCTGGAGATCCTAGGGATCACGCGAGAGCAGTCGGGCAAGTATGAATGCAAAGCTGCCAACGAGGTTGCCTCAGCAGATGTCAAGCAAGTCCGGGTCACTGTGAACTGTGAGTACATCGCAGCTGGAACAGGTCAATGGGGAGAACATTGCCCACAGGCAGAGGTTACTTCAGGATAAATGGAGATACATTTCTTGGTTTATATTATGCAGTCTGAAAGGGAGGGCACTGAGAAAACTATCTGCAGTCAGACACCACAGGGTATAGTTTGTGCTTTAAATCTGGTAATATATAAGGAATGGGTCGGGGGGGGGGGGAGAGTGAGACAGAGAAGGAGAGAGAGGAACTGTGAGTCGCCCCTGTCTCTCCCCCTAGAAACACTGGCAATGCCTTTCATTGATATTCGGATGAACAGTAGCGTGAAGAGAAGCTTCAGCAAAGCGGCGAGGAGAGATAAGGGAGGGTTCAGCTGGTTCAGAGAAAACACGCCTGCCTGCACCCAGCCATCTCAGCAGTGCCTACATGGGTATCACAGCCCTGGGGACATGTGGTAGAGGCACATGTTAATGAGAGAGCACAAAACAACAATTTTTATGCTGGTTTCAGGTCTTTAGTATAAAGCTCTGTCTAAGAGACACTCCATGCACTAATGCAATACAGAAAGAGACTTTAGCAAAGGATAGAACAATCCACCCAAAAGCACCAAGACGTATGGTTAGCTATAGGGCTTACATCCACACCTGTGTGAATGGGGCGTGGATCCCATGATTCATATGTGCACAGACAGATGTCCACTTCACTCTGCCGGTGTGCTCCTCTCACAATGACACAAGATATTTCAGACTGATGCTACTCTTTTAATCCTATGCACGTATGTGTCCACCTCCATACTTGTAGGGCTTATATTTGGCACTGGAGTGATTTAAAGTGAATATCTGCATCTACCTGTTCTATTTCCTTGCTCGAACGCTAATAACTTTGCAGCAGGAATGGATAAATGAGAGGTATATCCTCTCCTGACCTTCTTCAGTTTATACACCAGAATATCACCTTAAATTGAGATTGGAGATGATTACAGGCTTTCAGGGTGCATATTCATGGCCTTGATTCACAGGTAGAATTGGTGAGGAGTGGGTTAGGGCAGAGACCTGATGGCAGCAAGTGTTTCAGTCCATCCTAGTCTTAACACCGAAGGTGATTATAGCCCCTTTTAATATCATTGCATCTTTGTCTCTTTCTTTCCCTTTGGGCCATCACATCACATCAACTTTTCTCTCTCACTTAGAAGTCAAGGTTACAAGCTCCCTGCAGCATCTCCAGAATCCACCGCTTTTTATAATTCCCTTAGAAATTGGGTGGTACTGGTTTAATACCAGCTGCTTCATAGGACAAATTTAGCATTAATATGAACTGTAGTAGCAGATTTTCTGCAATAAAAGTGTTGAGGGTTTTTTCTTGTCAAAACCAGCTGAATTTACAAACCCAAGACATTCCATGATAACCAATTAATATTTTCAAATATTTCTGTGAAACATAATTTCAATGGTGCTTTTAATGTGATTGAAACAGATTGTTTGTATAAAGTCAGGATGTTTGATTTTGACTTAGTTTCAACACATAATAACTATGCCGCAGTAAGATCTTAAACATTTTAACTGTGGGAATACATGAAAATATAATGTGATAGAGTATTGTAATATTAACATGTGGTGTAATTTGTAATGTAAGCAGCTTAAAGTTCCATCAGGACAGATCTTTTCTTTTGAAAGAAAGGGAAAAAATCTAAGAGATCATGAGTACTGTGAAGATACAAATCAGTCCTGTTTGAGGAATGGAAGCTAGACATTTGCATACATCTTTCCTGATCCTGCTTCCTTAAACAACATCACAAGCAGCAGAAAGTGGGAAAACTACAGTGAGTTTGAAAAATAGGACCTGTCCAACCTCAGGAGCTTCCTGACCATCTCTTATCATCTGCTGTGGAGCATGTAGCTTGTCACCTCAGACTGCAGGAGAGAGCATCTCACTTTGCTTTGGTCTCAGACTACCACCTTCAGGCTTTCCGAGTAATGATCCTTGCACATCACAGACTGGGAAACTGAGGCCTTAGGAAGAGTGGAAGGAAAACAGTTAAAGGGAACCCACTCCTGGCTTCCCAGGGAGGAAATAGCTATACACAGAGCAGCTGCTTTCTGAGTGCAGTAGGCTGTTTTTTTTCTGGACTACCACATGCCCCTTCTACTGGGAGAGCACTGCAGCAACTTTTTAAAGGGGTGAAGATAGGGACTGCTCAGAGTAAGGGGCTGAGCTCCCTGGCAGCAGGCTGAGGAGCAGATGCCTGCTGGGATCGTTTTCTAGGCCCATAAAAAGGTGCCTGTTCATTCTGTGACTCATTTCTTGGGCCATATTCAATGAAATAAAAAAGGCTTGTCTCACTGTAGATGGCAAGAAGATATACTGCTCAAACCAAAAGAATCAAAGAAGGATGGTTAAAAAATCACCTTCGCTATCCTTTTATTACCCCATCCTCCTTTTCAAATTAAAATATTTACGTGAACCCACAGCCTTTGAATGTAAGATCCTATTTATGTACACTTATTAATATTTATGATGTTAGAGGGCGCACTGCAATATCCCTAAAGCCCTGCATAAAATCCCGATTAAGGTCAGGGAAGGGATCACATTGTGTTGGCTAATGTGTTCACAAACAAATTTCCTTCAATATATTTTCCAGACAAAATTATTTTTTTTCTTTGACTGACACAATCCATTTTGCTTCTCTTTTTTTTTGGCCTTTCAGTGCTGGGATGGATACACATGGTAGAGCTTTACTTTGAACATGCAGAGTGTGCTTTATGGAAAAATAGATGTCTGAGTTGCAGCCCCATAATCTCAGGGAATGCAAGTCTTAGTGATGAAAGACTAGACACTTATTCCTTGATCCCTTTCAGCAACCAAGTGGAAATAATTCTGCCTTTTAACATGTAAAGCTTATTACTTAATATTTTTAACATGGGTCTGGGATTGAAGATGCTGATGCCTACCCTGCCTGATACCCAGCCAGTACAGAGACCTGGCTCCAACAGAGTACTTTTGATACATTTTCCAAGTTCGATTTGCCCATGGATGCAAACTAAGCAGAGGTGGGAGCATCGGGCCACACTGAGGGCAGACTTCATGCAGGGCAGTCACAAGCAAACCCTTTTGGAGCTTTTCACAAAGTCTGATGTCCAGGAACATTTGAACTGGATTTGTAACCTTGGACACCTAAGGGAAGTGTCTCAACAAATGTCTGGCTCTCAAAGCTGCATCCACAGCTTCTGCTAAAGCTCTTCCCTTTTAAGCTGTGAATGTATTTCTGTCTCAAACGTGTGGCCTCAGTCCTTATTATAGTTTTGGCATTAAACAAAGAGCTTGCACAGAAAATAATTTTCATGCTAGTGTTAAATTCCTTCTTTACTACTTCACTTTTTATGTCTTCCTTTACCCTCGATGAAGTCTTTCTCTCATCTTCTCTCTGATAAGCCCATGTGAACTGGAGATCCATTGGTAAATATTCATAAATTACAGAAGTCCATCATTAACCTTAACTCTGCTTGTGTATGCCTATGCATTTATGACAGAATTTTATTCAGCAGTGCAGAAAAAAAGCACATGTAAGGAGTCATCCTAAGTCAGTATATTAGGGAGAGTTCAAAGAGCTTGTCTTCTGCAGAGGAGCAGGAGGGAACATGCTACAGCAAGCAGCATCTGTGGGCCTCCACTAGCCCAAATGATTTGCATGAGGAAGCCATTCCTAACACATTTAGTTTCACCTGAAAGTGTGTGAAGTGACCACTTGTTTCCTTTCTGCAGACCCTCCCACCATCACAGAATCCAAGAGCAATGAAGCGGCCACGGGACGACAAGCCTTACTTCGTTGCGAGGCATCAGCAGTGCCTACACCTGATTTTGAGTGGTACAGAGATGATACCAGGTAAAAACTTTAGCTCACCTCTTGCCTTCTCTCCTTTTCAGTCTAATCAGCAGAGGATCCTTAGAGAATCACCTATTGCCCTCCTCAACTCTTCTTCTCAAACACATTGCTCCTTACAATCCATTTGAGTCACAATGACCCATTGGACTCAGCAGATCAGCATGGTCAAGGCTGGGGGAAGCAAACCTTCTCTTGGCAGACCGAAGTGCAGAGGGTGGAGCTCTTCGCTGTAAGTCAGTTATGGGCCAATACACAATTAAGACAATGTTCATGCATTAAGTAGGCCCTGATACAGACAGTAAAGCAGGTAGTGCTAGTCTCCGATTAGGTAATGCCACTCTAAGTGCCTTCATCTAGGAGAAGGAGCTGCTGAGGTGTGATTCCTTCATTTGTGTGACCTGAACCTCCCAGATTTGCATATGAGAGTAAATGAGACGAGAAAAGCTGTCTGTGCTTTATACCTGAGCATTTACCTGGCATTAAGGAGGTAGTGTTATTATCCTAGTTTTTAACATGATCCGTGTTCACAAGCCCGGGGGTGACTTAGCTTTGGTATATGCACATATTGGAACACATGAGTGGATAAGTTTCATTAAAAATCTTTTGTTCGAGTACAAACTGGTCATGATGTGCTCATTTCCACTGTGAATTAGTGCTGGGAAAATGCTTCCTCCCTTTTCCTTGGCTTTTTTTGCTTTTCCACTGCTTTACTGGTGGCATTTCACCCCATTGCACTTCTAATTCCTTTCATTCCCTTCTCCTGTTTTCCATCCATCTCTTTCTTCTCACATTGCCTTCCTGCCTCCCTCTATCCTCACCTGCCTGCTGGGATGAAGGACTTTGAATTATTGCCTGCTAGGTAGTGATTTCTTCACAATACCCAGCTGCCCTTGCACTATTATACCTCTTCTCCTGTCTTCCCAGGATAAGCAGCGCCAATGGTCTGGAGATAAAGAGCACGGGGAGCCAGTCTCTGCTGATGGTGGCCAATGTCACTGAGGAACACTATGGAAATTACACCTGTGTGGCTGCCAACAAGCTGGGAGTCACAAATGCCAGCCTATACCTTTACAGTAAGTATGGGAGAGGGTAAAATGAGGCTCTCACAAAGACCAGAATGTGAAGGAAGCAGATGGTGACCAAAACTCAGGAAGGCATCCACCTGACAACCCAACCCCATCAAACCTCCAGCCATGAACTGACTTTCATCACTCTGCTTCAGATCCCTACATGTTCATACTTGCCATGAAACACAAACACGGCCAAGTTAAAAGGTTTACAGATGAGCCCTTTGATTGACTGCTTTTGCTGAAGTCAGATATTGTTAAAATAATAAAAACGTTTTTGTTTTAAAGCTGAAAACAAAAACCCTTTAGAATGACAGTCCCTTTAATAAGTAGACAGAAGGCCAGGGCTCAGAGGATCCGTGACAACTAAGAAATGACAAGTAATTCAGAGGCATGGAGAGAAGTAGCCACTGAACCTGAGGAGAACAAGAGAGACTTAAGAAAAAGAGAAATTGGTTTGAAAATGGAAGGGAAAGAAATGAGAAAAGACAGAATTATTTCAAAGGGGCATACCATAGGGAACATGGGGGGAAAGGCAATCAACAGATGAAATATGAAATAAGATTCTTTGGATTTCCTTCTGCCACTTTTCAGTTACTGAGTTTGTCTTAGCAAGTGTATACACACAGAATCTGGGACTAGAACAAATTCTAGAGTAGAATTATCTGCTGGTTCTGAGTTCTGCAGCTATTCCAAACTGACCCTAAACAGAGTCACTGCCCCTCAGCTACCATTCATGTGTAGAAGCCATACAAACCATGGTGTATTCAAACTGAAATTCCTGATTTCAGGTCTAAAACTTGAGCTAGACTTGGACCACAGGTTGTTAGAGATGGACCAGAGATAGACGGCAGCAAAATGGCATACTCACACGAATGGAAACATAGATGCAACAGTGATTTACGGCAGAAGTCCACTGACCGTCCCAAATTGAATTAAAACACTCATGCCATGACCTGCATGTCCTTTTAAACAGAAGAAAAAAAAAAAAAAAAGATAAGCTGTGCGAAAGACTCAGTATGGGATGCAATTTAGTCTAGTTTCTACTCTGTGTGGCCAGATTAATCAAACCACCATAAAACCAATTTTTTGTTTGGTTATTTTTAACAGAGGTAGTGCAAAAGGATAAATCCTTTACACTTTTTGTTTACCACCTTTGGATTTATTTCATGGCAGTTTGATTTTTTTTCAAATTTGTGTGTATTTTTGGAGGTTATTTACTATACAACAGGTATTATCATAAAAGGACATATATTTGATTTCCTGTGGCATTGCAGCACACAAAGCAAATTTCTACTTTGAAAGTCTTTTCACTCTGGTCTTGTGACTGTCATGAGATTCAAATAAAATTCTCAGGCAGCAATCTGGAACACAGTTTTCAAATACTCCAGATTTGTTCTTGCTGATATTAATATAATTCTAAGTTTAGAATCCATTATTTGCAACTGAATTCTAAATTTGGCCTTCTCTGTTGATTCCTGTTTCACAGATGAGCTGAAATACATCACGGAAACAAAATATAAGATGAAATTCAATAGTGTATGTATGCACATACGATTTTAGCTGGGAGGTTAGTTTTGCTAGAAAAGCATTTTGCATGACTTCAGAACTTCACCTCAAAGGATCTCAAAGGATTTGCTACCAATGAATATTTTAATATCACGTTATTTAGAAATGGTTGAGTGTTATTAGCACCATTTTGCAGTAGGAAGCCAAGGTACAGAGTGAAGAAGTGGTTTACCCATGGTCATAAAATAAGTGGCAGAACCTGTAGGGGATCCAGGGAAACTTTGTGCAGTTACCATTAACTGTTCCAGGAGGAAATGTGGCAACTATTAAAGATGACTTACAGCAGTGAGGATCCTATTTCATTCCCCTTTTGATGTATATGAAGAGCACTTTCCTTCTTTAAAGTTGCTAGATTTTGTTTATCAATTTTACCTTAGAAATTCAGGCCTATTTATGTTGGAGAACACTAGAAAACCTCAGAGGAGCCAGGAGAATGGAGTTGCAGGAGCTGATACTGGATGATTTTTGGTGGACTCTTTCTAACTTGTTTTTTGTTGCAGTGTTAATCACTATTTCTTTAGTGTGCACTTGCTTCTTGTTTCCGGAAATCTCTGTTCTTCTAGATAGTGTGGAAGAAAGAAAGAGAGAGAGAGACTACAGCTGGTATGTTGAAGGTTAAGAAATCAGGAGGGAAATGAGTAAAGGGAATCCAGCTTCATAAAGATAAAGAATCCAACTGAAAAAAACCTACAAGCCAGATGAAAAAAATTATGTAATGATCACACACTAGCTGAAAGAACAGGTAACGCATACTCCCAGCCACACACCCAGACAGAAAAATAACGCTGTGACAAGTTTTTGCAAGGTACAGCAGATACTCAAATACTTGGTAGTGTTTTTCATCCCTGGAATCAGAGATTTTATTTTCTTTTTAAACAGAGAACAAGCTCACTGTAGGGCAACATCCCACTAGGGAGGTAAGTACAGCGATGGTTCCTCAGTGTCCCATTGCAGCACAAAAAAGAATGGCAGCAAAGAGTGAAGCAACATCCAGAGTGTTAGTAATGAGGTACTGGCAGCTTTGCCTGAGGTGAAGGGCACACAGGGAGCTGGCGAAGTGATGTGAAAGAACAGTTTAGCAATAGAGAAAAACGGGTGACTACCATTTCATGAAATCTCAGCCAGCGCTGAGAAACTCTCAGAGAGACTGAGTGCCTTAGATGTCAATGTCATAGATTAGAAGATGCATTAAAATACAAAAGCAGCTCCCTTGAGCTGCATGAATGGATAGCTAGTGATCTTCCTTAAAGGATGTACAGCAGGATTGCGTGCTGTAGGTGGAGAGATTTATACCACTCACTCCTGGAGACCGAGTTTACAATAACATAAAAATGACCGCACAAAAGGTTTAACTTACCCGGGAACCTGTCTTCAGCAGCAACATGGAATATGTTTGCAGAGAGGGTACTCAGGTACAGTTTGATGATACAGCCGATCTAATAGCTTGCTGACATCCCTTCCTCCCCACTCCTTCTGCTCAACCTGCTCTCTCCCATCTGGTTTTGTTGTTTCGCTTGTTCTGCTACTCAGTGGACAACCTGCTGAGCCAGTTCAACCTTCTAAACCAGTGAAAAGGTAACTGAGCTTTACTTCTCACATCCCCAAAATGCCTCAAAATGTTTTCTTTTGTTGTACTGAGCTGAATTTGTTCATGGACAGGCTCAATAAACACCAAAGCCCATGCTAGAAGAGAAAGTTGTATCGCATATGTGTAGGTATGAGGACAATTCCTCATACCAGGAAGCAGGATCATGTTTTGCAGCATTGGTGAGCCAGTAGGTTGATTCAGCCCTGCAGAGCATAGAAGCAGGGTTTATAACTCCCAAGCACAAAATATGTTGAGACCTAGGAAAGGGGCAGTAACACCCATCTCTGTGAAAATTGCCTGACAGGGAAGCAAAGCCAGGACTGCCATCACAAAACAACAGATGTGAAACAGATGCCACAACTGAAGGAAAAGGGTTTTTCCTCTAAGTGAATTAGGAGGTAGTAGGGAACATGTTTTCTTTTTGTTTTACTGATCTAACAGAGTTCTATGAAAAGCATTATGAGTAAAAGTCACAATTTATATCTTAACTCATGCTACATGTTTATACATGTACAGCAGATACACATTTGCTGTAGGAACATAGATACATAGGTAGTATGAGTAGGTGAATGTGTAAGCACAGGCAAGAGGCTGTGTGATGTATAAGCAAGTCTACACAGCCCCACCACAGGCACACAGGAGCAGGAGCAGCATCTGGTGCATTCTAGCAAGGCAGAGAAAAGAAAAAGCTTTTCCAAATTAGTGACTTTGGCCTCCCTCAGAGCTAACCCATCCCATAGGATGAAACAGGAGACAACAGGGCAGTACTGCTAAATTGTCTCAATTGTAGGAGATACCTCAGCAGGTGCCATCTTCTGCACCCTTTTAGGGAATCAGAAAACATGGAGGTGAAGCAGCAGCTGGCAAGGCCTGTGCCAACTAGAAACAGCAGCATTCAGGATTCCACCCCTACCTTCTTAAGAGGCTTCAGGTGGAATCCAGCAGTTCTGATTGTAGAGAGGCACATTCCTGAAATGACCTGGTACTACCTTGTAACTTGTTACTATTTGTTAGCATTCTGGCACAAGTGCTGGCTTTTTGCACAGGCTGACAAACCTCCTTCTAGCTCTCTGCCCACGCTTTGTTGTGCCTCAGCATTTGCTTACAGTGGTTGCTGCTAGGGTTTTGAGTGTCAACTGTTTCCCAAATCCCTCTTAGTGCAAACCCCATGTTTTTCTCAGGGCTGTAAGTAATGAGGAGACTCGGGAGATGAAGAAAGTGGTTTGGGGTGACAATCAGGATGGGGCAAGGCTGAGACACTTCTAATGAGCCAGGGTGGAGCAATAAAAGCAGCACACAGCAGGCGAGGGGAACAGAGGTAGAGTCCTTGAATGGAAAGCAGCATGATAATGAGGCCATATTGCTTTGCTTTAGCTGCTTATGCTGTGCAGCCTGCAGCCTGCTGTGCTGGAAGAAGGTAAAGGGGAGTTGAGTTATTTAACCAAACTAAATAACAAGGAAGTCTTGTCAGCACAACAGCCAGCTTTCGCAGAACAATAGTCCCCTGTTGCTATATAAACACAGAGATCCAGGCTAGACTTGTATTTGATCTCCCCTGTGCCTGCTGTGGATTCAAACGACTCCATTACCACCACGTGGGCAGAAGTTCTGCCAGTGTCACAGGGATGAGCCTGACCTGCTACAACCTCATGGGCTCTGGCAAGGCAGGAACTCACTCTTTGCACAGAGTATACTGCATAAAGAGCATTAGCCTCCAAATAGCTGGGTTGATCAGAGAATGATAGTGGACTATTGACGTATCCTGCCAGGTTCTGTGTTCATCAGCAGTGATCTTAGCAGGTAAGCCAGGAGAGAACTCATTGCCCCAGGTCTACCAGCTGTTGCAGCTGCCTACCTATGGATCAGTCTATGAGTAGGAACTTGTCTCAGTCAGTACAAGGTATCCAGGAAGCTCTAATGGCAATGAAAAGAGACCCAGTGATAAGAATCAAGCCTGGGGACCTTGTATTCTTGGTTCTGTGCCTGGCTCTGCCAACAGTTCAGTATTTGACCTTGGGCAAATTGCTTCCTTGCTCTGAGCATCAACTGCACCATCTGTAAAGCAGAATTAGCACTACTGTTAGACTGAGGTCTCTGATACTGGTTGACCCCAGTGTCTGTGCAATTCTTTTGGGATCCTTTTGTGGAAGAAGCAAGCTGTGAAGCCGGGAGTGACATATAACTAAGGCCTGCTGTGACGTATAATGAGGACACATTGCAGAAACCCTATAAACAAGACAGCAAGCTCTGGATACAACTGGAAGATGATGACCGTGCAAAAATTCTGTTCCTCTCAGAGGACAAAAACTCTAAAGAAGAATTTGCCAGGGTGACTGCTCTTTTGCACAGATCCTCAGGGTACCTGTCACTCAGGAAGAAAACCATTGTGGAGAAGGTTTGAGAAGGCAGCAGCTACCCACGGAGGACTTCCACGACTGACCTCTATGCCAAGACTAGCTTCCAGCCAGAGGTTTAGCTAAGAGGAGCTGTAAACTGATGACATGAGTAGTCTTGGAAGTCACAGGGAAGATATGGCCCATCAACTCCAATTACCTTCACTGCAGATGCTTAATCCTTCTTGCTGTGTGGCTATTATTTGTTTAGTTTTTCAAATGATTTCTCTCTGACTCCCAGTCTCAGGGGATGTTAATGTGTATTAGGCATGTTGCTAGCAAAATGCTCTGTATATGAAACCTATTGTAGTTCATCTAATTTGGGGATGGACAACTCCATCAGGTTTGTATCTGCTGCTTGCTTGGTGTGAAAAGTGGCTTGTCCTTTTCTCCTGCATGTTGCTTATTGTTTTTTTTCCCCCCTTAGAACGAGTTTTACCCACACTCCCCAATCCTTTTCCAGGTCAGTATATGTTTTATGTTGAAGTAGCTCTTTAGCCGGGTCATTCTCCGTCATCCTGACAAATGCTTAGAGCTAGGGATGGGCAAAACAGCTCAGAAATGCAGGGAAATAAGGGCTTTCCCTTTTCATTTACATGCCATTTTGTCTTTCCTGCTCACCCTCCTCATACTTCCCCTTTCCCCCTCCCTTTTCAAAAAAACAGTCAATGGAAGAGCAATGGCCTTTAGCCAAGCTTTTAGCCATGACATTGTGTTGTTGCTCAGGTCTGGGTAGTCTTCAGCGAAGTTCAATTTGTCTCTGGACCTACACCTGATGTGTATTTCCATCCTAAGCTGTCTTTGTTCACATCTTCAGATTTCCATAAAAAGCATAATCAGACCTAAAATTTTGCAGAGAAGGTAGAAGGGACAAGTAAAAAGCTAAAACTTAAAATGCTGCCAGAAGGTTTTTTTCACTCTACTTGTGCAACCTATCCTCCACAGAAAAACACATTGTTTTCTCATTATTTTGTCCCACTCCTCCAAGTCTGCCAGTCACATAGTCCTGAATTTGAGGCAGAGAGCATGGTGAGGTGTTACTGTCTGCTTTATTTCAAGGGAAGAAGGTATGAAGGCAAGACAGAGTCTGGGTGGTTTTCTCCACCAGAAAACAGTTTGGTGTTGTCTCTGTGGTGCCAACTCATGCCACAGGTCCAGGCAGCATTGCCCCAACATCCATATGGGACTTGGCTGTGAGCTTGAAATTCTGAAAACCCACGGAGACCAGGTATTTCCAGGTAGCAGGCTATGGCATTTGAAAGTGGCATTTGATACTAAAACAACAATAAGCAAGTCCCTGTGTTCACTTAAAAAATCATGGCTTAGAGATCCTTAGTATCTTTGTTTTACTGCCTTATCATGAAGATGCGCTCAACTTATGGGATGCTCAGACACCTAAACTGTTAATGTCTGTGCAGAGCTTTGGGGTAGAGTGTTATTAGGAACCCATGTTGTTTTGCAAAAGAGCACCTGCTTGAACAAAGCACCTGCAAGTACTCTCGTGAAAAAGACAATAAATGCTGGGTGTTACATCAGCTCCATTTAACCAGTCTGCCGTTTTCAAATCAAACTCTGCTCTTGGCAACTTATTCAGGCTCAGGGTGTAGTCACAATTGCCTATTTAAAAGGCAAATCCACAAATACAATTAAAGAAAAGTACCTACCAAAAAAAAAATGAGGGAGGAAGGTAGAAATCAAGCTACCATAAAAATTAAATCCCAGAGAGTGATTTGTAAATAACATTCAAGGAGCTGAGAAAAGGAGTAAAGTAGGCCATTGGGAACCTAGTGTGGAAAAATAAATCCAATTAAACACCATTATCGTGGGTATTGCAAATGAAACTTCTGCTGGGATATGAAATTAAAGTTGCTGAGGCTGTTTAGGATATAAGGTTTCGAGGAGTTTTCCAATTTTAGGTGGATCTTTTTTTAAGCAGAATTTTCAATGGCAAATATTTTTGTCTGATGGAAAACCCAGGGCTCTTTGTTTTTATGATTATTTTTATTATATATCCTTAAATTCCACAGGCAGGCAGTGTTAATTTTTTTCATAGCCAATCCTGTTTACATCTGGTTTTGAATTAGTAGCCCATTAAGCTAAATGATAAAGCAAAATCTGTGAGTAAGCAAGGCCAGGATTCCCATTACAAATACACTTCTAATCAAGTTGCCAAGGCCATCCTGCACAGCTTTAGTCAACCCTTTAAAACACTTCCCCCTCTATCTTTGAAGCTGTTATTTTTTTACTTCTTCCCACTCTCTTGAGATCATCTTGAAGGACATCCTGGTGTGGTATCACTTCTGTGAGCAGTCTCCAGGAATTTGTGGTCCAAAATGCTGGTATATCTTCAGTGACCTAGGGCACACCAAGGGGATTTTGCAGAGGGAAAAGTAGGTTTCAAATACTCTGGACATGATTTGTCTTCTGAAAGCCCCTACCAGCTTTTCCAGTGTGGGCTTTCAGCACAGATAATGGTGCTTATCTCAACATGTGCTTTTACTTTGCTGTTTACCTTCAAAGAAACCTTGAGCATAAAATTTTCTCGTTAGGCCTTTTTCTCCCTATGAGTTGATGTTCTGAAATGTAGTCCAGAGCTCTCAAATAAGCCTGTCCTCAACGACCAGATTCACAGCCTTCTTCCTCTTTTCCCCTCAATTTCCATTTCTCTTAATTCTCAGTAACACTTCTCTGCACTGTAGGGCTTTGAGCATTAATTTAAAAGGAATGTATTTTGAGATGAAGAGCACTGTAGTCCTGCTAAGCATTGCTGTTATTAGGTAGCTGCTGTGGAAATATCTTGCTTTCGGGCAGGCTGGAGACTCAGAAGTAGCCCATTCAGCTAAACAAATGGGACTTGAATTTGATGAGGCAGTTTCCTAAAAGGCTGTTGGATCCCAGCTGATTCAGCTCTCAGCTGAATTGTCCTTGGTAAATTTTTCAGCCCTCTTGATTTTGCAGTCAGGCACTCAAAATGCCTTGAAACGTCTTCTGGGATGATGCCACATCTTCCTGTCTGCATTGTAATGTCATGATGTAATGGACCAACACAAGACCTGGTTTTCAAAAAGCAGGGGCCTTACTGCATCATCAGGTGCCTTTTCAAAAAGGGTTTTTCTTCTGGAAAAGGAGAATTTGCTCATTCCAAACCATATCTCCCAATGATAGGGCAAGTGTGGTGTGGTCACTGTTGAACCTCAAAGGGATCTGTCACAATTGTAGCACTGCCTCCATCTTTGTACTCCATTGTCTCTTGTCCTTAGCCCTTGGAACAGTCCCTTCCCTGTGATAAGCACCTAGTGTCCACATCAGAACATCTCAGTCAGACTGATGGGCTTCAAAATCTATGAGTCTTCTTCACAGGAGTTTTGTGATGAGGGCTTACTGCAGGCTAACAAGGAGCTTTCTCAGCATGGTTAGCTTGTTGCCCTGAGAGCTTTGCAAGGGAGTGGTGTTTCCGAGAAAGCGGCACGTCCAGAGCTGCCTGCAGGGCAGTAAGTGTGTCAGTCTTTGGGGCCTGATCAGGCAAAATCATGGCAATCAACAGGATGGCAAAAGATTTATAGCAGTAAGTGTGTTAGCAATTAGCAGAGGGGGAGGGAGAAGGAGAACAAGCAGTTCCGTCTTTCTGCCAAAACATGCACTGATCGGAGAATGACCCTGTATGACTGTAGATTGTAGATCATTTAGCTGTAGCCTGTGTAGCCTGTACTGTCACTAATGCCTTCATCAGGTGGGTGGGAGCTGGGGGAAGGGACAAAAGAGATGTTCATTTGGGTCTGATGATCAGAGTGGGAAACAGAGAGCATCATTCTTTCTAATATCCTCTCCATCCTCTTTCCTCTCTATGGAGGTCCTGGCTGTGGAGAAGAAAGCTCATCTGTTGCAGTGGTCACCTCCACCCATCCCTGCTCCCCTTTCGCTTTCTCTAGTGTGTGGCTGTGCCAGTTCTGCTGAGCCAACAGCTCTCATGTCAGCAGGGTTTACTTTGGCAAAAGGATTGACATCTGAATATTTCAAAGATGAGGAGAGAAGCATGGGGGATTACAACAGCGAGTACAGACAGTAAAGGGTTAACACATTATAGGGTTTGCTGACTAGGCAGTGGTGTGGGAACAGTCTGCAGAATCCTGCCCTCCCAATAGGTTGTGACCAGCTAAAGAAATTATCCATCTCTGGAGTCCTCTTCACTGAGGCCAGACAATGCTTTTTCATCTGGGCTACAAGAAAAGGGCATTGAAATTCCAGGCCTTCAAGCCTTTGAAAAAACTGGCAGAGCTGGAGAAGCCAGAGCATAAACAAGCCAAAACAGACAATCTTGCCCTATTGTGATCCTGACAGAGAAATAGAGAAAAAAATTAAGAGCTGAGAAAATAGTGGCCATAGGGACCAAGCACAGGAGGGCATATTTGGAACCGTGTACAAGTCTGGTATTTCCATAAATTCTAAGGCATTTAAGGGTCATAGTTCAGCTATACTGGTCACTCTGCAGTGATGTGTGCCTCATTACTCAATGCACGCCTCACTTCCCTGAAAGATATCTGAGCCCCAGCCATTGGCAGCTGATAATGCCCATGATTATGGGTGGGAAGCACAACTCATCGTTCTCCTTGCTTCCCGCTGGGGTTATCCAGCCAGATTTTCCAAACAGCACATTCTTCATTTGGTGAGAGCAGAAGGGTTTGGCTCTGCAGGGTGGATGCTCAGACAGACCAAGTTTGTCCTGCTGCTTAGGGTCATTATCTGTCCCTGACAGGGATGCAGGCATTGAGGGCTGGGACTGACTGCACTAGGCGCCCTGCCTGAGGGGGTTTAAGGCCAAGGGAAGAGGAAGGACAAGGCAGGGTGAAGGCAGGCAGCCAATATCATATTAATGGCTTCTTGCTATTTCATAGGTACCAGGCAAGGGATGGCATTGTAATTTATTCAACCATGTGATTTAAAGTGAATAATATCAAAGTCAGAGGTGATAATTGTGTCTTCCAAAAGTGGGTACTATGGATATAGCCAGAAATAGCTTCTTAGGGAATAGAGAAATGCCAGGAATTATTTGATACTGTATCTGCCAACATTGCTTGGTGGTTTGTTTTTTTCTGAAAAGCAACAGACAGCTTCTGTTTGTTGAGATTGCTTAAAAAAACCCCAATTAAAAAACAGTCTGCTTCTTCCACCTCCCCTCCCCCCCCAAAAAAAAAAAAAAGTGTAAAGAAATGAGCTTTCTTAAAGAAAACAGAGATACACAGGGTGGAAGGAAGAGAAATGGCTTTATTGCTTGATCTGTTTCTGTTCTTTTTGTTCATTAATTTTAATTTAGATTGATTTATTCCAAAATGGGCCTTGGGTTACACTGTAGCAGTGCTGTTGGAGGATCCAGCAAGTGAGGAAGGGCAGCAGCAGAGGGTAGGAACTGAGACTGGAATGCCCAGAAAGATATTCATCCCAGCTGGGCCCTTGCAGTAGGATAGGGAAGGCATTTCGAGGTCTGTGTAGTGTGTCTTTGCACACATAACAGAGAAGCCCTGTGGAAGAGAGGTCAGGGTGGAGCAGTCAGATGGGAGAGTAGAGGTGGAGTGGAACCAGTCGGGGAGAAAACACACAGTGCACTGCAGAAATTAGAAACAAACCCATGGAAGAGCGAATACTGTGGAAAATCAGTTGTCTGATAGGGACACTTATAGTGTCAGCATTGTAGCATGGATAAGTTACACAGAGCAGAGCACAGCTCGGTCAGGCTATAACCCTCCTGAGCCACATATCCCTAGCCTGGAGGACACTCATAGCCTGATACCATCTGTGTTTTAGATGAGTTTCTGAAGTCATCAGGTGAACCTTCCTCCTTAGACACACTGAAAGCAACTTATCCCCATTGCACAGCAGCTGTACTAAATGCTTGTTCTCTCCTTCTTGCTTTCCTTATTTCTTGTATTAAGCTGCCAGACAGGCAGATTGGAACTGAAGTGTGGAGGGCAGAGAGGAGGAGGATGGAGAACAGCCACTGTTGTCTTGATTTAATCCTTAAACACACACAAAACAATTCCTCTGTGAGAAAATGACCAAAGAATATTTTCCACCTTCATCCTCCTCCTCCACCTTCCATTTCCAGTGTAAACCACTCAAGAATTTTCCTAACAAGTTGGCCTCCCCTCTGGTTATTGTCCCAAGTGAACAGTCTCTCCATTCACTAACCCATGACGGTAAGTTGGTTTGGGAAGCAGCAG
The DNA here is from genome assembly GCA_013399895.1 of Serilophus lunatus. Taxonomy (NCBI): domain Eukaryota; kingdom Metazoa; phylum Chordata; class Aves; order Passeriformes; family Eurylaimidae; genus Serilophus; species Serilophus lunatus. Next base: position 615,126 of record VXBA01004611.1, on the reverse strand, counting down.
GTTTATCTTCCTAGCTCAGGCGGTGCACCGGGCCCGCTTGTGAACCGGTTGCCATTCAGTGTCTGCACTGCTGTTGATAAAGCACATTACACATGGCTGGGCTTGCATGATTAATACAGCTGTCTAAGCGCTCTCTCTAAAAACAAAAACAACCAGAAAGGAGAAGGGAGGCGCGGGATTTGGGAGGGAGGGGGTGCATGGGGGAAAAGCCCAACCTTTCCAAAGAAATCAGGCTTACAGAAAAAGCACAGTGGTCCTGCTAGGCCTTCCCTCCTGTGGGCAAGCAGAACTCCTCTGCAAAAGGGAGAGGCCTGATGACAAGGTGAGCAAAGGAGAAATGTGCTTGACCCTTCCCCAGCATTGCCTGCTTGTCCCTCTGCAGTTCGGTGAGTGGACGCATGGATAGGAGCATGGGGTCGGGACATGGAGAAGGATGTGCTATAACCAGTATAGCTCCAGCGAGGTACAGTCAGGCAGCCTGTACGATAGGTGTTGCAGATACACAAGTGCACTGTTACATGCTAACATTCCTGAGCCTGATCACCATATGCACCCTGTGCACACACCCCACGCTCAGAGGCATGTCCCACAGCAAGCAAGCAATTTCCAGTCACCCTGGAACATCTAAAGGAGGAACAGGCGTAGCTTCTGGCATCTTTTCCATTGCTCCAACTTATCCAGTTGAAGCCCAGCTCAGCTGCTTGTGTAAGCTGCAGTAACTTTCCCTTTTTAATTACTAGTCTGGGAGTGGGCTGTGGGAAGCCACAATGGCTTTCTGGTCTAGCTTTTTCCAGGCCTAAACTAGGTATTAAAGCCATGCTTGCAGTGCTAGTCTATTAAGGTGATCAGGAGTCTCATTTTGGAATTGCACACACACAGGCCTATCCATACTGTTATGAGAACTATAGGGAACACAAAGTAACATATACTTAGACCCCACACTTTAGAGACACACACCAGCCAGTGGGCCCAGTCATGACATCTCATTTCATCATCGAAATTCTGAGAAGAGCACACAGGCTTGTTAATAATGTTCCTGTGATAGAGGCCCTGTACTGCTTGTTTTTCAGAAGCAGCCATTGACAAAGGCTAGCTAAAACCTTCTTCTAGTTTGTTCCACTCCTAGGAAGGAGGCATGGGAACAAGGGTCGGTCTCTGCTCAGCTCATTTCAAGGAAGTCCCCAGAGAGTAGTGTTAGCCCTATGAAGACCGCAAGGACAGGCTGGGGGGACACTGTGCTGCAGTGAGAAAGATAGGAAGGACAGAGGCTGCAATATGACTGGATTTCAGTACCAGAGTAGTCTCAAGAATGCTGGTCACTCTCCACCCTGATTTAGTTCTTCTGCTCTACTCTCCTTTCCAATCACCCCTATGTATGTCTTTGCCCTCTTGGTTTTTGCCCACAGCCACTCAAATCTTGCCCGTACAATATATCCAGCAAAGCTTGTAGAAAACCATAGGAGGGATGAAGTGAGTAAACAGACAGACATGAAGCTGATGAAAATATTAATTTTTCAAGAGGTTCCAGAGCTTCCAATTATCAAACCTGCTTCCTAGGGCTGTATGTGCTCTGGATGAGGGGAGCTATGCTGTTTGTCCTCTACTGAGACACCAGGTTATGTTCTGGCATCACCTTGGCATGCTGTGCCCTCCACATATGCTTGAGAGGTGAGCAGGGGAGAGATTTCTTTGTCATGGGAAAGTAAAAAGCAGAAAAAGCTCAGACCTTCTCCATGACAGCCTCTGAAAAAGTCTGTGTTATCTGGAGTTTTTGGATGTTTTGCTTGTAGAATGAGAGTTTTCAACGGGTGATTTGAAGACAATGCAGTTTTAAATATCAGATTTTTTAATCAGTCATTTGCCAAGTACTGTTTACTTGGGGTTTTTTACATCTCCAGCTGCTACGGAAATTGCAAGAGTGAGAGAACTATTTCTTTAGCTGTGAAAAAACTTTGGAACTTCATATATACACAGAGCAGACTCGATGATGAAAGACCTGTGTAACCTTGAAAGGTGGGTGGTCTTCTAGTCACTGCCAGCCTCACTGGTCAGGATAGCAGATCAATTTTAGACTAGGATTACTGTAAGCCAGCTCCAGGATAAATGGTGAAAGCAGTCAGTCTTGAACACCACGACCTTCTCAGAAAGACACTGAGAAATACAATTTCAGGGATATTCTTTAAACCTTAGGGGAGGATGGGTGAACTGCATTACAGAATGAATCTTCCCTAAGACATAAGGTATGATAGATGAGTACTTAGTACACCATGAATGAGCTCCAAAATATGAGGCAGAACTGCTCAGTGCTAAAAAAGCATGAGCAAATTCTCAAATACATTAAACAGAGTTCAAAGATTGATAGACACCAGAGACATTTCCTTAATCTTGCTGGAGAATTGCTGGAGGGTATCTTCCCTAGTTTACACAGTGGTACCTCTAGGAAAGCCAGACTATTGCCACTGCAGTCACAGTCAAGTTTTAATTACAGGAGCAGAACTGTTAGTGACAATAGGGAATGAGAGGGAATGAACAAAATAGTTTCAATACTGAGAACAGGGAGGGAAAAAAAATGTGTCTTCTTCTCAAAGAGGAAGGGGGAGGAACCGGAAAGGAGCAAGAAAAAGACCCCAAATGAACCGTAGTAAGTAGAAGCTGGTAATCCCTAAAGCCTCAGAGTAAAGTGCAAAGCCCTGGAAGAAAGAAATTAATAACTTTCAAAGTATGACCTTGAAAAGGGAATTAACAGTATTGCTGCCTTTTAAGCCTTCATGATAATAAAGATTTCATCTTTTGAAGTCCTGGCAAGAGAGTCAACAGACTAGGAAAAATTACTTCCTGGCAAGTGTAAACCCTAAGACCCCTTCAGGCCCCAGGGAATGAGATGATAGAGAAACTTGTATGATGCACATCCTCTTTTCCTTGTGCCTCCTCCTTTACAGGGGTGGGAAGGGGAGGGGGGGAGTGGTTTCCCCATCCCTCCCTCATTTTTCATGCTTTTGTTTGCTCAAGAAGCAGGAGTCCAGCCTTCCCTGTAAGTAGAGTGAGTTTATCAATAGCATGGAGCCCAGAGCCACTCAGAGTGGACACCACTTGGAAGAACACCAGGCTGGCTATGTTTGTTACACCATCACTTCTTTCCCATCACAGAAAAGTTCTCCTAGACTGTCCCATGCTACTTTCTGGCCCCACTTCTGTTTGGAAACTCATGGGAACTGATTGCCCTCTAACACCAGGTTTTACCTCGTGGTCTTTGACATCACAAGGGCAGATTCCCCCAAAACAAATCAGGAGCCAGTAGCTCTCCGATATCCTTTGAAACTTCTTTGTAGACTCTCCTGCATCAGCACTGCAGATATGTCAAGCCCTGAAGTCTTGTTAATGTAAATAAGAGAAAAACTGCCACCCACATTCTCTTTTCCTTCCTCCATTTCAGTTTACTCAGATGATGGGCCCCAGGACCCAGTAGAATATTTTAGATTGACAAATGTGGGTGTGAAAAATGTAGATGGATGGGTGATTTTTTCCCTCTGGGTATGGATCAGGAATGTATCTGCTTTCTGCTTGCATCTCAAATGACTCTTTTTAAAGATCTGTGTAGGGAATCTTGAAAGTCACGGGTTCATTTTCTGCTGGTGATGATCATAGTGCTTGCAAGATTTGGAGGTATGCCTCTGTGCAACCTGGTGAACTTGTAGCTTTGCTTACACATTTGGCCTCATTTGCCTCTTAAGCAAGGGTTACATGTCCTGCCACAGCCTCTATTTCCCTCCCTAATGGGCCCCAATAGTCAGGGGTACTATTAGTGTTACAAAAGGGAGCTGGAGGGAGTGAGGAGACAGAAGGGGAAGTGTCTGTGTGGAGGAAGTAGAATCATAGATTGGCTTGAGTTGGAAGGGAACTTCAAGGTCACTTAGTTCCAAATTCATTGTCATGGGCTGGGACACTTTCCACTAGACCACAGTCCCCAAAGTCTCATCCAACCTGGCCTTGAACAGTTCCAGGGATGGGGCATCCGCAGATTCTGTGAATGCCTCATTACTCTCATAGTGAAGAATTTCTTCCTTATAATGCAATCTAAATCTACTCTTTTTCAATTTAAGACCGTTACCTGCAACCACTACATTCCCTTATAGAAAGTCCCTCCCCGTTTCATGTCAGCCCGTTTTAGCGACTGGAAGGCTGCAATGAGGTCTCTCCAGAGCCTTCTTTTCTCTAAGTTGAACAACCCCAACTCTCTCAGACTGTCTTCATAGGAGAGATACTCCAGCCCTCCAGGAATCTTCATGACCCTTCTCTGGATTCAGTCCAACTGGTCCATGGTATTCTTATGCTGGGGTCCATATAATAAGTAGAATGGGTTAGAAACTTCACCACCACTCCCTGCAACCTCAGTTTCTGCTTCCATAGTGGGTAGATGTCCCTGTTTTTGTGGTCACAACCAACGAACAAGTCAGATCTGCCCCACAGAGGGATATTACCAAGGAGGCTCTGATGGATGGCGACTGCGGAGAGGCGCAGGCCGGTGGGGATCAGATTCCCGTGTACATAAACGTGGCCGTACGGTGCTGCCTGGGGCAGCAGTTGCTCGGAGCGTGCAGGGCTTGGCATCCTTCCCTCAGCATGATCCCGCCGGGGCTTTGCTCTGCGAGAGCTGGGCTTTTCCCGTGCAGGTTTGCGGAGCCTTCCAACCCCAACTATAATTCCCAGGGTTATCCGTGCCATTCCGAGTCCGCAGTCTGCCTGGGGTTGCGAGGCGTGCCGACGGAGCCCAATAGTTTTGGGGTTTCGTGGCCTTCGGCTGCCACCTCGCGGGGAAGAAGCGGCTGTTTGACGACGGCGACCGCGGGTCGTGGCGGGGCGAGGAGAGGGGGACGGAGTGACCCGCAGGGAGCGGCCGGACCTGTGGCTGGGTGGCTGGGGGGCACAGCTGGCACCGCTGGGGAAGGGAGAGCTCCATACAGGGAGTTTGCGAGTTCTGTACCCCTGCATGATGCCACAGCTCAGGCAGAACCCCCTTCACCTGCTCCTCGTGCTTTTTCTCGTACTTATTTGTTGGCGTTTGAGCTTCACCGAGCACCACATCCATATCTAAACATCTCTGCAGGAAACCCCACTTTCTCTCCTGCAGTTCTGATCCCGAACTGGTACTGGTTGCCTGCCTTTGCAGTCTTGGTACACATGCTCTCTCCTCATAAGCCCCATCACTCCTCTGTACCTGTCTCACTCTATCTTTGGTTTCCTATGCCTGGTCAGGGCTTAATTTTCTCTATTTCCTCTTCTCTCAGGGACTGTTATCATTACCTATTCAACCAGTGTGCTGACACAATGTTCTACATTTCACTATCCTTTACCTTGTCTTGACATCTCATCCTCTTGCTTTCTTCCACGTCCTGAGATGAGTGTTCCTATACTGTCATTTCAATTGGAGGCCTTCTGTGGTATCGTTTCCTGTGTTGTAGCATTGGTACAAGTGCAAGGCTCATCCTATCACCTCAGTCTGTATCGCCCCCTTCTTACATCTCTTATCACAGCAGCCTTTTCCTGCGCTTCTGACTAGATGCACTTATGTATTTATCACCTCCTTATGCAGTACCCAACCCTGAATGGACACTGTAGGCTTTCAGGGGCCAACACTAGCTATGAGGTAGGGCTACTGCTCAGCCTTCCAACCTTGGACACTCCTGCTGAAGCTGTGTGTGTGTTGCAGTGCCTTGTAGTACTATAAATTCAAGTCTTGAAGGCAGATCGAAAAAGGGTCCTTTTATTCATCCCACAAAGATCAGGTCTCAGAAAACTACTCCCCTCTCAGTGATTTCTGCTGCTAGCAAATCTGAGTCTGTGCCGCAGAGGATGCACAGAGTTGCTGAGACATTGTGGGGCATCATACCGAGTCCTCTCATAACTAAACTGTGCTCCCTTCAGCTGCTTAGGTAGCATTCACTGAGGCCTCAGTAAGAGCTGTGCCCCAGTGATAGAGAGGAGACTAGCAGCTCTGTGATTCAGGGCTTGAGCATTCAGTGACCACCAGTCTCTCTACACTGGATAGCTTCTTTCTTAACAGTTGTCTTGGCAAAAAGCTCATCTCTCCCTTTCCTAGGAAGATCTGAACACACCCCTGCAAATTCTTTCCACACTGACTGATTTCCTTACCGTGGCTCTCCCATAGTCAGCAGGGAAGACTGCAGAGCAAGGAGTGACAGAGACAGTTTTAATCTAGCCAGTTGAGGTAGCAATTAGTAGTAGGCAGTGTGCCAGGCCACCTGTTAATGCCAAGGTCCTAAAGTCACAGGAGAACATAGCACCCAAATTTAACCTGTGGCCATAATGTAATTGCCACTGCTAAAAATTACTCTGTAAAGAGCTGAGGGATCCTGTGGATATAGAAGTCTTCAGGCAGTCCAGAAGTGACTGAACAAGTTCATGGAAGAAGAAATGAATCTCACAAGGGGTGCAGCTTCTGTTGGCTCGATAACTGAAGCAACTGAGGAAGTGCAGTATGATGCCATGCTGGCCATGTGCTCCTGGCTGGCCCCCAACCCAGCTGTCACAGGGGACAGGACTGAAGGTTAGACAAGACATTTGGACTGACCCAGCAAAGGTCTTCTCTTGTGGTATGCTCCTCTTCCGGACAGGCTGATTCTGGGGAATAGAGCAGCTCTTGGCTTTGCAGTCTGTATGTGGTTTGCTGTGAATGTAAGCAGCACCCTACTTTTTGCCCTCTCCCTCTTCTATCCCATCCAAATCTCACCATCCTTCCTTCTGTGTCTTTACCTGCATTTTTCACAGGAGTAGGAGTAGTATTTGAGCCATCATACAGAAACACACACACAAAATCCTTACAGCTATATCATGCAATTTTTGGTATAGTAGCATACATACCTGTCCTCTCTAGTGAAACGTGGGCTAGCCTAGCCCTGAAAGTGAAAGCATGCAGCAACTCTTCCACTTCATGCTGTGTGGAAGGGTTAGACTTCAGGAACATGAGACACCAAATGAATTTGCTGAAGTCCCACACTGAAGGGCCTCACCACTCCTCCTCATCCCCTCTCAAAAGTATGTAGAAGTTTGTCCAGAGGAGTCAGGAAAAGACTCTGCAGCTTCTTTGTGCAGGGCTGGTATACAGGGCCGTTACACACATGCAAGTGGACAGAAACACTGAAGTTGCAGTGGCAGGGCTTTTATTTTCCCATGGTTAAATTTAAGGATGCAGCTAGGGTTGCCCTGTCTTGGGGAGATGGATAGGATGGGGGCTGGACACGGTCCCCTTCAGCACTTGGACAGCTATAACTCTCCAAATCTTGTCCGAGGCTATCTTGTGGCATGACGCCAATGCAGATCACCCAGGCTGAACGTAAGGCACAGATAGCAGTGCTTGGAAGCAGTGTCCCATTACGCTGTTGCAACACCATTAAGCACCGTGGTAGAGCTCCAACTGCGTCTGCATCAGGTATTGACATGTCTCACATTTGGACGAGGGAAGATCAGTGTAGCCATTTTGCCCATGACAATTTTCAGTCTGCTCCTTCTCAGTTTCCTTAATGAGATCTGACTCGGTCAGCGTTTGTGTCTGGGGTCCCTTAGGGGTTTATTTGTGAAATTGTGTCAGATATTCGTATTAACTCATCGTCAGAATTGGAAACGCAATTTCCTTCCCCGCCTGTGATGGAAGAACACACCCTTCAAAGGTGTTGCGTGGTCACGGACTTAGCGGGGCTGCCCCATTGCGCGAGGGGCAGGGGGGTAGGACTAGCCCGCGATATTGCAGCAAATACCAGAGCACAGGCTCAAGGCTACCGAAGCAGGAGAGTGCAAGGACACCCCTGAAGCCCGCGGTGCGGGCGGAGAGGCAGCAGGGCAGCGCAGACGGGGCACTTTCTGGGGGTCCCCTGAGGGAAGCACTGGGCGGGGGCGGCTCCGCTCGGCGGCCGCCAGAGGGCGGCAGAGACCGCGGGCTGGGCTGGCGCTGCGGCGGGGCGGGGGCGGGGGGTCTGCGGGTCCGGGGGGCTCCGGCCGCGCCCGCGGGGGAAGGGGAGCTGCTGGGGAAGGGGCGTTCTGTCCGCGGACTGTGCGCACACACACGCGGGGGACTGTGCGGATGTGCCTGCCCACGAATGCGTGTGCACATGTGAGCGTCCGCTCGTGCTTGCGGGAGGGGAGTGCGTTCGGCAGCACACGCGTGACCGCTGTGGGGGCTGGCACGGTCCTGGCCAGCGCGGATGGTCACCCGTGGCCGTGTGGACGCCTTAGTGCCCACAGCGGCAGCACCCATAGCCTACAGCAGGAGCTGCTCATGCACGCACAAAGGGAAGTCACCCTGCAAACATGGGCTGTCACAGTCCGAGTTGTGTCAGGGAGGGAAGACTCAAAATCATAGGGTGAATTGCAAATGCATACCATTTCTTGCACAAAATCTTACTCCAAGATTAATATTTTATTTTATTCTTTTTCACTCTTTATTGCACTTCAGTAAATAGTGTCCCCCAAAGCCTTTGAAGATTTTATTTTGTGATTGAACTATATAACCTTTCCCCATTTTTGTAGTACATGTGACAGTAAATGTAGCATCCATGACATGTACTTAAGCCAGTTCTACTTTAAAACCTAGCGATTATATGTGGCTTCTAGGGTTATGTACAGGGGACCACCCTGGATGCCAGGCCTCCCATCAGCAGAACACATTTCCCAACACCTGCACAGCTACAGACAGCCCATGGGTGCAAACAGCTGCTGGTGTTAGCGTGAGGTGAGGTGCAGAAGATGATCAGGACATGGAGAAAGCGTCTGCAACCTGCCCCACCACCTCACTGGCACACCAGAGGAGCTCAGTGGGGAAACACAAGGCCATGTAGCTCACACCATTTTTTAGGCTATGGAGATGGGAGTTCTAGCTTGTCAGATACCCTCAAGCTTATGCACACAAGGTCAAGCAGAATGGAAGCCGGTTTGACCCTCTCCCAAGTCCTTCATCACACCATGTTTCCTTGGGTGCCCTGTCTCATACCTAAGTCTTGCAGAATCTCATCTCTTTACCGTACCATACCACTTGATGCCACACCATGCCAAGCCATGCCTCTGTCCCCACTCCTCACCAAGCTCACAAACTCCAAGCCATGCACTCACACATATTAAGACAGCAGTACTCAACCAGGGCCAAACATCCCCCTGCCTCTGCTGTGCTGGATGTGAGTTGTGTGCCACCATAGGTGCATATGCCTTTTCTCTGATTGCTTGGGCACCCTAGAAAAGTGCCAGGGAGGGGGATTGTTGCCATGTGTGTATGTGTTACATACACATCCATATATGTTACATACACATCCATATGTGTGTTAAATAGTATTTAAGCTAAATAGTAAAAAGATGATGGCTGAAATTTTTTTGTGGGCAACACAGCCTGCCTGGTGTGCTCTTGGTTATTTTATGATCCAGAAGAGTCATGTTTTAGAACTTCTTCACTGCCAGTAAGAGAATAAAAAGGTTCCAAACAGCCTGCTCACAACTATTTGGCCATGAAAGCTGCTTTCTCTGAAACAGGCAAGGTAAGGATAGTAGCTGAACTTAAACTTGTCCCTGAGCTCAGTGGGAGAAATACATTCCTGTCACAGAAAAAAGAGAGTAAAGAAACAGTGTAGGATTTGTGTGACAAGCCACAAAAGATGGGCTTGAAGTAGCTGATAAAAAGAAGCCATAGACAAAATATAAGTTTTCCACACAATTCAGCACATATTTACCAAATAATGAAAGAATGGAATTGGAGCACAAACATCTAATCTAGTAAGTGATAGGCTACACTAGGAAGAAGTCAGACAAATAGAGGTGCTACAGAATTTCAGGGCCTCTGGGGATATCCTTCTTGGATTTGCTGCCTTTCAGTCACCAGCTCAAGTTTAATAGTGACTGTGCTGCTGAGCAAGCCTGTGGCACCTGTGCTCCACCCAGTAGAGTGAGGCTTTTTTCCTCTTGAACTCTACAGGTTATGAGAGGGGGAGTTGCACTTTGTTCTCAAAAGGCTTTCCTAAATAAGGTCTTTTTTTTTTTTTTTTTTTTTTTTTGTCTCCCTCCCCCCTCCAAAAAGCCTTTTTTTTTTTTTTTGGCTCACCTCAGCCATCAGAAATAGCTTTTTTTCTTCTTTCAATCAGGATCAGTACCAACATATAAACTCATCTCCATCTTCACACTTCAGCATCTTCCTGCATACCTTCTGTGTAAAACACTGCATATACACAATATATGTGTATGCATATGTATGTATGTATATGTGTACATATACATGTGTATGTATGCAAGTGTACATGTACATATACATATAAATAAATGCACATATATGTGTACTTTTATGTGCACTTATGCATGGTGGGCATGCATTTACAGAACCTCAGCCATGTACACCTCCTTGCCCTATTATGATTGCTCCTACTATGATTGCAAATGCTTGGTATTTCAGGGTGAATTTAAAACAGCATCACTGCTGTTACATCCATCCAGAAAAGGGAACCCATAAATGAGAGGATGAATTAGAAGATGTCAGGAGTGTTAGTGCTTAATATTCCTGGAGCGAGGCTGCCTTATTTGTTGCTGCAGCAGCATCCTCTTCCCTGCACGCTCTGACAGAGCCTGTGGATGTGCAAGCACACACATATAACTTTGTTTCCCATCCTTATGAAAAATCAACCTCCCTGGCATACCCTGCAGTTTCTCCCCATAGATGTTGTGCCACAGGGCCATAAACGCAACAGCAAAGCCTTCCTCCACCCTGAATCAGAAACAAATAATTGCAGCACAGCCCCTGTGAGGGAGGAGAGACATCTGCTTGTTGGGCACATGTTTTATTGATCAGACCACTGTGATGAATCAGCTCCTGCAGAGCTGGTGTCCTGCTGCAGACAGGCACTGGCCACTGCACACAATTACAATGAATCCTGATATCTCAGGGCCACATCTGGGAAGGTGGCGGAGTGGGCAGGTGTGGGGCTGGTGGCCAGGAGCTTCACTTGCAAAAGCGTGAATTGTGTTTCCCTGCTGGAAGGCCAGCAGCTCCCAAGTGGAAGCACAGGAAGGGATGGGATGTGGTCAGCAGCTGGGGCTGAGCCTTTCTGCTTGTTCCAGACTGGGTGTTATTTAGGGAAAACTGCATGCCATTGGAGTGTTGGGCAGAGGGAAGGAGGATGCTGAGGAGCTGGCAGGCAGCAGCCTGCAGCTGGGCTGGAGGGAGACTCACCAAAGTGGGAAGGTAGCTGGGTCTGCAGGGCCCCAAGCCTCAGAAGCAGCCTGGAAGCAAAGTACCATGTTCTTGTGTTACCCCCATCTCACCCGGCCATGTGTAATCTTGTCTTCTTTTCTCTCCTTTCTCGCACCCTGCAGGACCCGGCACAGGGAGAGTAGACAACGGCTCCATGAGTTTGGCCGTCCCACTGTGGCTGCTGGCAGCGTCCCTGCTCTGCCTACTCAGCAAATGTTAATACAAATCAGAATTAAAAAAAATAATATTAATAATAATTAAAAAAACAACACAACAACAACAACACACAAAAACAAAATGCGTTTTACAGGAGACAGAGCGAGGAGAGGGGAGCGAGAAAAAAGAGGGGGGGAGAGAGAGAGACGACTGTTTCTTTCACAACTTTTGTGTGTTCAGGAGCGAAGAGGGGGGAGAGGAAAAATTACAGCAAAGAAGACTCAGCAACATTTAATCCAAAACCTGAAAAGCCGGCTGTCAAGTCACCGACTGTCTAGGAGAGAACATGAAGCAACGAAGAGAATGGGGCACCAGCAAGGATCATGTTGCCGGAGGATGCTGCAATGTAAACAATCCAACAAAACCCACAAAGCCAATCAAACAGAAGATCCCTTTTCTTTTCTCTCCTCCTTCCTCTTTTCCATACTCCCTCACCTTCCTTCCTTCCTCCTCTTTCTTTCTTTTGCAGAAAGAGGTCTTTGCTTCGGTGTCTATAGCCATTTAACTTTTTGGATGCCCTGGGTCATTTTTGTGAGCTAATGCTCAGCCAGTCCATACTTTTGAAAACAATTTTAAAAAAATTTAAAAAAATGGAAAAGAAAAAAGAGAAAAAAACCCCCACAAACCAGAGCAAGTCACCTAAAGCTCTCTGCACACTGGTGTCCTGTGAAGAACCTCTTCCTCTCTTCACTTCACCCTGCGCTCAGGTGCACCCAGCCCTAGCTAAACACCTTTATTCCTGTCCCCTTCATCATGCAACATCACCTTCACTGGCCTGAACTAAAGCTGTGTCAACTCTACTGAAAGCCTACTTTTCTTTTTTTTTAAATCCTCTTTCTCTCCCCCCTCAATTCAACCAAGTGTCTTTCTCTTTCTCCTGTGTATGCCTGTGTGTGTGCGTGCGTGCATGCATGTGTGGCTCTCGCTCTGTCTTCACTCTTTCTTCCTCTCTCTAAGCATGCAAAACAAACAGTCCATGTGTACATATGCTCATCCTGCTGTAGATAATGTCCTGCCTTGTAAGTGTGAGACAAGATGCAGAGAGATCACTCAGGCAGAGAAGAGGGGTGAGGAGAGAGGGGAAGTTGCAACACAGGTTCCCGTGGTGTCCCCTCTCTGGCATCCTCACTGGCTTTTTGACTTCAGGCCACCTTTCTTGCAAGAGTCAGTCTATACCCTTGTCTAGCCTTTTTTTCTCTCCCACCTGCAACCTGTCTGGCTTTCAGCCGCTAAGTACCAGCATAGCAGCCCGTGCTACGCATGCGTGCATGAGGGTGTGCACTCATGTGCGATTGTCCAAACAAGCAGAAGAAACCAGGACTGGTCTACAGTACTACGGACTATGGAGTGCAGCTACCCATTTCTCCTGGGGGTGGGAAGCTGGGGTGGTGGGATGTGAGTGATGAGTCCTTGGACATTACCAAGTAGCCACTCCTTCTAGGTATAGTGTGTGCATAGGAACAATGCCTCAACATGAAAACCATGATCTTGTCATTCCTAACCATTTGGGTAGTCATGCAAAAATAGAGCCAATACCCTTTTTTGTTGTTTTGTTGTTTTTTTCCTTACTGTCCTCCCTAGTATAAAAGGAAATGTAGGCTGTGTAAGGGTGAGTGTATGTGTACATGTTTGTGTGCTGTACACCATTTCTACTACAAGACTCACTGCAAATTCCACATTTAAAACAAATTGGTTCAGAAAATGTCCAGGACCTATGAATGTAAGAAGTAAAATAAATGTCAGGTCCCAAATCCTGGGCTTATAAAGAAAGAGCAAAAAGTGGTCCAGCAAAGAAGTGGCAGCACAGTTCCTCTTGCTCTTTTCTCATCTAATCAGTGCTGGTCTTGCTGGAGGGCACTGTCACTTGCCATCATACTTCCCATGGCAGAACCACATGCAGAGATGTCAACAGGAGATGGTTTGTGGCTTCAAGTGAGGAGAAAGAGAGAGCAAGCTGTGAGAAAGAGGGTGGAGAAAATGCTGGGTGGTGGCTGGAAGTTACCACACCAGCACAAGGTCTGCTGCAGGGAAGAAGGAAAGTCAAAAGTCATGTGCTCCATCCAGTGGCTTCAGTGCATGTATGTGGGCAGAGATAGTGGGGAGAAGACCCCTGTGTCTCCTGGCCAGTCACAAGCTGTAATATTCAGCAGCAAGGATGATAAAACACATGGCTTATCAGGTGGCTACTTGCTTTTTTCAGGAGAGGGATTTGCAGGGAAGAGCTTGAGTGAGCCCACACAATTCAAGTGACCATCCTGTAACAGCACAGTGTTTTACAAGTGCTCAGCACTGATGAGCTTTCAAACACAAGCCAGGTTGATTTGCTGATTTGCCCTGCAAATGGGTGCAGTAGCAGCATGGTTTGCAGCCATGCTCACGCTCCAGAAAGCACGGGAGAAACACCTTGGCCTTGCCACTCTCCAGCATGCCGGAGAGGACACCCACCGCATGGTCCCCTGGCAGGAAAAAAAGTAGGAAATTGCTGCCTGTGAGCTCATCCTCATCTTTGCATGGGTGGGGCACAGTCAGATGAGGCTTCTCCCTGTTGCTCACTCAGTGTGATGCTTTCCCCTTGCACTGCGGCACTGCTGGTGCCTGCCTCCTCACTGCTGAGCTCAGCTGTTTCAGGCAGCAGCAGGCACACAATTAAGCAGGCAGTCAAGGGCTCCTCACAGGCAGCCAGAAAATTTTTATTAGAGACACAAGAGGCTGAAGTTCGGGCATTGCAAGCATTGCTATAGAGCTGCTATTGCATTGGATGATGGTAAATTATGCTTCTCCAGACCCCAAAGCCATACATGGGGGTGGTGTTTGTGCTTTAGTGCAAGAGAGAAGAGCAGGGAAACTGGTGTTTGAATTACTCCTCTTCCAAGATAGGATGGTCCTTGATGGGACTTGGGCATCTACTTTGGAGACTTATGTGTGGTGCCCCAGGAAAAATATGTCCTCTATCCTTCAGAGCATTCAGACACCCCAGTCCTCATACCTACCCTTAAGGAGAGTCATGTAACATGTCCAGATTCCTTCTGCAACAGGGTTCCTCTTTCCCCTGGTACAGCCATGAGCTTATTCTGGTTCCAGAAGCCAGGTATGGAAGCTGGACCCTTTCTAGCACACTGGCACAAGGGAAGACACCACACTGCTCATTCTTGGCATAAATCTATGCCTGGATTTATTGTTGCAGGCTTGTTGCATAAGGTGGGCAGCCTGCAGTGTCTTGCTGTCACAGGCTGTTCCTAAGTGCTGGATCAAGCCCACTCTTAAGTTTTTTGATGTCAGCCTGGTTGCTATCTGTCACATGTGTTGTCCTCTGCATGTTTTTTTCACCATGGGATCACTCCCAGGCACTGGGGTTGCACACATCAGAGTCCTGTTGTGTGGTGGTGATCACAAGTCTCAGCACCTTATTGCCTCACATCTGTTTTGGTTTGAATGAGTTTTGAGGGGATTTTTTTTTTTAGATGTCAAGGCACAGAGGCTTATGTTTAAAGTTTCTTGAAGCCACCTGCCTTTTAGCTGAGGGAAATGGACACAGCCCCACTGCTGGGATCTGGTCTTTCCTGCAGGCCCCTGGCAGACCTTTGCCTCTGTTGCATGGCCGTGAAACAGGGTTAAGGCCAATTATTTGCAGACCTGTCTGAGACAAACCACCAATTCCAAATATGTCTGTGTCTACAGCAGTCCTGGGAAGCCCACTACTGGTAATGTCTATTCCTAAAAGGGTTGGGGTTGTCATCGGTAGGCTGGAGCTTGATTTACTCCGAGAATCAAATCCTGTGAACTGCAATGTGCATTACAGGATGCTGTAAACATCCACCCATTTCTCCTGAATTCAAGCAGGGATTTCTCAAAGTGTCATTGAGAGGCGAGCCCAGATGAATATAGGAAACACGGATAAGGTCAAACGGTTCTTCCCATTCCCTTTGTTCCCTCCACTCTCTGACAGATGTGTTGCAAAGGGTTTTCTCACGTGTCAGGCCCTTTTCTCTGAAACTGTTTCTTCTCCTCACCTCTTCTCCATTTTCATATTGGTATCTTTCCTATCCCCTCCCAGAAAGCTGGGTTCTTCCTGCTGCCTCTCAGCTGGTTGTAGACCAAGGAAGATGGGAGTTTGGAATGGGACACCAGTTCCTTGAGCTTGTCAGTGTAATTGTGTTTGATTGATGGAGATTTAACATTTAGTGTTATAAAAAGAAATTAACAAAATGACAAAAAAAAAAAAAAAAAGAAAAAAAGTTGTATTTCTTCAACTGGTTTGTAAATATTATGAGAGTTACATGAGATGTCTGGTAATGTCCAAGCAGAGGAACAAAAATTTAGATTTAATATATGGCCCCATGTTTGCTAGCAGATTTCTAACCCTTTCCAGATGACCGAGAGGAGGGGTGAAGGCAAGTCTTTCTGAAAGGAACTGGACAGGGGAAACACAGCCACCCTGAGCCACATGAACTCCATGCATGATTTTAGGATGTTGTTTGGAGCATGTGCCTCGTCAGATGGAAAACGAAGCAAACGCCTGTCTCTGAACGGCTGGGGAGGGCGATGCGGGATGCTCCAGCCGACACCTGTATCTTGGCAGTTGTGTTTACTTTTGTTTGTTTGCAGCCCCGTAGCTTAGGGGCATGTTGCTCAGTGATGCACCTCCTTCTTCCCTACCTGCTTTCTTCACCAGTGAAATTGTGTCTCCCCATGCTAGCACCAAATGCATGTTAATGTGCCATTCATGAAGATTTCATTGGTGACTTGCATTGTGTTGAGACTTAGTCTTTGTCTGCACATCTTTCTCACGCCACTGACTCTTCACCACTTGGGCAGATCCCTCGTGTACTGCTGCTTGTCCCACTTTTGGTCAAAGTGTATCCAAGCTCCACCAGCTGTTCTTAGCTCCAGGTGCATCCAGACCATGCTCCCAGGCCACCTGTCTGAGCAACCCCATTTTGAAAGTCCGAGCACACAGCGTGGACAAAGTCACCGTCAATAACCACATAGTCTCCAGACTGAGTGGAAGCTACATATCTGGAAGGAATCTGAGGGAGCAGCACTGAGTCCTGATGATATAAGAGCATTTGGGGAAGAGGATCTGAGAAGTCAGAGGAGTTAAGCTAGATAGAGTCCTTCACAGCCCCACTATCACGTGATGTTTCAGCTCAATCTTTGTGCAGTGTGTCATCGCTTCGCCTTTCCCTGATGAGGGAATCTATGGGCACAGGGAAACAGTTCTTCTCCTCCCAACCTCTCTCACACCTCTGCCTCCTCTCCTCCAAGCACGCTGCAGCCCAAGTCATCATGGTAGCAAGTGACACGGACGATGGCTAGCCAAGATAGTCCTACAGAGGAGGTGCTAGGGGGGTGAGCAGTTCTCTCTCTCTCTATCTCCCAATGGTACACAATCTTACTGCTTCTCTGACTCAAGTACACAAAACTTCTTGAGTTAAGGATGCCAGGAACAAACTGTTCTATGGGAAGAGCAAAACTTCAGACAGGGAAGTGATGGAGAAACTGGATGGCAGTTTCCAAGACGTGGTATCCCTGGAAAAGGGTAGGGATGAGTGCTGTTCATCATTCATGTGCAGAATTTTCAGGTTCACCAGTGAGGAGACAATGGCCTCTCAACACCAATCTTAGAGTGGCTTTTTTCCTAGTGGGATGCCCAGAAGATGATTTTTTTTTTTTAACTGCATGACTCCTGCTGACTACGAGCTGTGTCACACCATTAAAACCTCTTTCAATTTTCCTTCTTGTAACTTGCTGGAATAATGATTGAGCAGCTCCCACAGCCCCCCCCAAAATTTTGCTTGATGGTTGGCTCCTGTTGGGGCTATATGTAGTGTTTGATTGTTGGTTTGCTTGCCATCACAGGAAAGCAGAACTCATTTGGTGAGAATGTTAGTATGGTCCTCTGTACCTCTGTGGGTTGGGGTGATGTTTGTGAGGCAAGAATACCTGCCAAGGCAGAGCTTGGGAAAGAGGAGCATCTCTCCTAATTAGCCCAGGCAGGTGGCAAGCAAAGCATCCTTAACTTGCTGCAGGCTCAGATTAGGTGAATCCACACTAACTCAGACTGCCCTGAAAGCCTTGTAGAAGTGCTTAGGCAGTGGAGGAATAAGAGGCAGTGACAGTCAGGAGGACATGACTGCAGCACAAGGGGTGGGGCTCCTTGGGCAGCACAGCTCAGGAAGAGGCAGAGATTGCATCCCAGAAGGGCCATTCCCAAGTAAGGCAGGCACACCCTTCCCTACCTGTGTTCACAGTGTATCAGAGGCTCCCTTCTGGCTTCCCAGAGCATGCTCACCATGCTGCAGTGAGCCTCAGTGAGTGATGCAATGTGACATCGTGGTGGCTTCAGGCGTGTCCTGAAAAAGGGCATGTGATTATTTTTGTATATAACATAGGGGCCATGAATGGAGACAAGGTGCAAGGACTACCCAGGAGCCAAGCAGGTAGGGGAGTACCTCCCAAGTGGGCTGTCCTTCTCCAAAATTATGACATTTGCTCCCCATTCAGCCATGAACAGGCGCATACGCACACCCCTACAAACTCCACCGCGCACATGCCACAGTAGTCCTCATGGCTACCATACAGGTGCTCTCCTTTCCCACACTCTCCATCACACATGCAGCCAGACTGGTGCTCATCCACTTACTCCTGGCTTGGCTCTGTCTGTAAGCCACACAGCTACTGGTAAACTCCTGAGGAAACCAGGAGAAAGTGCGTGTGTGCCTGCACCTGTGTGTGTGTAGGAGCACATGTGTGTGCCAGGAAAGGAAAGAAGGGGCAAAGAGCAGGAACCTGCCTCCTTGGTGCCACTGTCACCTCCCAAAATCGTTCAACTTTCCCAGCTGGAGCCAAGATTTATCCTCTAGACCTTGAGAATGAAGGCCAGTCCCTTCTTCTTGCTACACAGTGGGGTGGTTAGAACTCTCCTCATTAACAGTGTTATATACATATAAATATATATATATATCTATATCTTTATATATATTTTTCCCCAGCACTGTAGACATGAGCTGAACTTCTCTTTAATGAAACGAGAAAATGGCCATTTTATTTTTTGCCATTGGTTTGATTTTGAAACTAGCTCTGTGAAAGAAAATTTTAAAAGCGCAAGTGTGTGTGTAAAAGAACTGATCAAAAAAACTAAACAACCCAACAAATGAATGAACAAAATCCAATGATGGAAAAAAGAAGCTTTTGATTTTTTCTTTTCTCAATGTATTTAACTTCTGTTATCTCGTTTCTGTTTCTTTACATGTATGAATGCTCTGCTCTTCTGTGATCTTAAAAAAATACAAAAAAATACAAAAATTAAATAAACATGAAAAGGAGGTAATGTTTTTTCATTTCCCCCCTGTTCCTTGCATATTCTGGCTTGCCTCCTCTCTGATCGTGTCTATGACTTCCCAGCCCAGCCGGTGAATATGGGCCAATGCTGCCCCTTCCCTCACCTTCCTTGGAGGGGCAAGGTGGTACAGGGATACAAGCAAGGCATGGGCTAGTGGCTTGGCACTGAGAGTGCTGGGTCACCAAGCAGACTGGCCCCTGCAGAGCAGTGGATGAAGGGAGCAGGCCGGCTGTAAATGGATGTGAATTGAGGCTGCCAGGAGGAGAGGAGAGAAGAGGTGCTGTGGGCAAAACTGCAGTGCCCAGCCCAGAAGTCAGCACTTACCTTCAGCTCCTGCAAATAATCTTCTTTTTTCTTTTTTTTAAATTGTAATTAAATAGCTTGATTTTATGTGTGTGTGCAGGTAGAGACTGAGATCAGGGTTTCAGTCTCAGGAGGAGAAGAACAAAGAAGCTGATAGAAGGGATGGGCTGAGGCTGAGCTGCGTAGGCAAGCACTGGGCAGGAGCACCAAAGTACAGGGTATGATGGTGGAGATGGTGGAGACAGAGGAAGAGGCTGGTGGACAAGGAAGCAGAAAATGCTGGCCAAATGCTCCCCCTGAGACTGGGGAACAGAGAGGGCCTGGGGCTTGGAGTAAAGACAGACAGGACAAGGGGGAGAGGGGAAGGAATCCTGTACCATAGGCACAAGCAGGCATGAACGGAATAGATTTGAAGAAAGGGAGCAGGAAGGAGGGAATAGTACAGCAGCCCAGGCAAGTTTCCAAGGAAACACGGTCAATGGGATGAAGAAACCAAGAAGTGGGATGAAAGGGAACTCGCCAAAAGGAGGAAACTGCACATGGACATTTTAAATATAAATGTTGGAGAACTCAGGTCATCTACAGGCAAATCACTCACTCGAATGGTGAGGTCTCTCTAGAATGTAAATGCTACACGGCCTTCACAGCCTAGTGGCACTGTCCTTCTCCCCGTGGTAGAACCTGTATTTCTTGGTGGGCCCTGGGGACAAAGCTATTGCACAGGGCAGCAGCACACCAGGGCTGCGACACCCAGTGTTGGAACCCAATGGGTAACAGGGCACTGTGTGCCTGAAACCAACACCAGCAGCACGAGGCTGCACATCACTGGGCTCAGCTTGGGCTGCAGGACAGCATGCCTCCAGCTCAGAGGGAAGTGGTTTCATCCTTGCACACTGCTGGAACATGGAAAATCAGGGTTTCTAATTTCTGGATCTGCTCTGCCTAGCACCTGTGTGGTGCCTTCACTATCTCTGCATCACTTTCCACCTTTTCCTCTGTTACCTAGTTACAGTTCACAGAAGCAGATATTCAAGACCTACATACAAAACAGGGGTATATTCTATGAAAATTTTTATCTATTTTTTTTCTAGAATATAACACATAGGATGATGAAAGCCTGGTTTTCAGTAGAGTACAGACTTATTTCTTAAATTCCATGAAATTAAAAAAAAAACAAAAACTGCCAGAAACTCAGCATAAACAGTGGGATAAGCAGACATACATCACTGAGCACTAGGTGCGAGCAGCATGGTGAACGTGAACGTGACTAGCACTTACCAAATGTTTGCTATTTAAGACAGAAGAGAATCCATAGGTTATGAACCCTCCTCTGTCGCCATCATTCTCTTCCATGGTGCTGGATGAGTCAGGGAGCGAAGCACAGAGGAACACAGGCAGAGCTGCTGGAGGGAGTCCAGGGAGGGGATGGTATCACTGTGCTATATGGACATTAAGGTCAGTACTAAGCTTTATTGACTGATCATTGGGGTGGAAACAGGCCAGGTTTGTGATGCTGTACATGAATGACACCAGCTCTACCTCAGTGTCTGCTCTGAACACACCTGGAAAAGCTGTCTTTGCCTTTTCACCTCCACCACCTTAAAGCTGAGGCTAAAAAGAAGATAAGATAAACCCTAGCAAGCATATTCTCTCTTTTCATTAACATTTTAAATAGTCATTTTTAATGGCAATTTTAACTAACACTAACTTATCCATAGGAAAAGAATTTGGCTGTTACCTTCCCCTCTAGACCCTTCACCAGCCTCGTTTCTCTTCTCTGGACACACTGCAGCACCTCAATGTCCTTGTAGTGAGGAGCCCAAAACTGAACACAGGATTCGAGGTGCAGCCTCATCAGTGCCAAGTACAGAAGGACAATTACTGCCCTGGTCCTGCTGGCAACACTATCACTGATATAGGCCAGGATGCCACTGGCTTTCTTAGCCACCTGGGCACACTGCTGGCTCATGTTCAGCTTCTGTCAATCAGCACCTCCAGATCCTTTTCTGTCAAGCAGCTTTCCAGCCGCTCTTCCTCAGGCCCATAGCACTGCATGGGGTTGTTTTGACCTAAGTGCAGAACTCAGGATTTTGCCTTACTGAATCTCACAGTGTTGGCATCAGCCCATCAATCCAGCCTGTCCCTCTGCAGAGCCTTCCTACCCTCCAGCAGATCAGCACTGCTACCCTTGCTGCCATCTGCAAACTTACTGAAAAGGCACTCAATCCCTTCTTCCAGATCATTAATAAAGATATTAAACAGGAGTTGGCCCAGCAGTGATTCCTGGAGGACATCGCTACTGACTGGCTGCCAACTGGATGCAGCACCATTCACCACCATTCTCTGTGCCTGGCCAGCCAGCTAGTTCTTAATCCAGAGCAGAGTGCACTAGCTGGGCTGCTAGCTTTTCCACGAAAATGCAGTGGGAGACAGTATTGAAGTCTTTACTGGAGTCCAGGTAGACAAAATCCACAGCCTTTCCCTCATCCACTAGGCAGGTCACCTGATCATAAAAGAAGACCAGGTTGGTCAAGCAGATATAAATCAGGATGGAAACGTCACAACTCATCACAAAATACAGACCCAAGCAATCCAGAAGTACTGGGAGCATTTTTCAATGATTGTAACATGGGATACATATGAGAACCAGAAATTACAATGACTTCCAGAGAAATGCCTGTACCTAACACCTTGTTACTGGTCTGTCCACACATAGGAGGTGTGGTATCTGGAGAGTATGAGCTTTACCCAATGCTTTCTAACAACTAACACTTTCATAGTGTATGGTTTGTAGAATATTTATTGCTTTCTCTTCAAGAGCGCTGCCTTTCCTGTTTCGCTTAAAAATGATGCAATGACCAGGAAATTAGAGGAATGAATATTTGAACCATTATCACAGACAGCAAGGTGCTAATTGAAATGCATAATAGAGTTGTCATACATTCCAATAACACTGCTGATAAATCAGATTTTAGTTTTTTTAAAATACTATAAATAATGAAATACACTGACTAGGAATAACATTATTCTGCCAGATGAAAGCTACTCCAAAATTGTTACAGAGATGGAGGGCAGCAAGACTTTAGGCTTTAGGCTTGGTTTGGAAATCACACCTTGGCATTGATCTGCTGCTGCCCTGTGCCTGGGTGCTGATTTTCTTATCCAGCTGTCTGCCTGGGACTTAAAGGTTTAAGTTCCTGATGCTTTTGGTTGTAGGCTGCAGTACTAGAAATGGGAGAATTTGTGGAAGTCACTGGGACAAGTGGATGGTCTTATCTTCTCCTGCAAGCTCAACATATGGATCTGTTTTCCATTTCTTGGACCCCAGCTTCCAAGGCTGTTTTTTAGCAACTCAGTCCTCTGAGATGGAGAAATCAATCCAGCATCTGAGCCCCTTGAGCATGTCATACAGACAGAGGGTCAGTGGGGATGCACAAGGTACTTGACACAAGTGCAGGAATCCAGCAGAATCTCAGTCCCTCACAGTGCACCTGTCTTCCAGTCCTGGCCCTTTGTTCCACCCTACATGATCACATATAGCTCTAATAGTTGTGCAGTCTTGTTTCCTCTGGATACATTAATTGAGTCTGGTTATACTTTTGCCCTGATAGTCTCTTATGTTCTGCTCCTGGCACTGAAGCCATGCACTTTGTTTAGCATCAAAATTTTCGTGGGGAAAATGGTCTAATTCCCACTGCAGGCAAGTGGCAGAGTCAGGACCCAAAGATGTATGTCATTATGAGAGAAGATATTTTGCTTTCAGGCTAACAGATATGGCAGCATAGAAAGCAAGGATCTTGCACCAAAGAGTCTGCAGGGGTACTCCTGGCAACCCATCCTTCTCCTTTCCCTGGACAAGTGAGGACATGGCAAGTAAGCATACTGAAATGGCCATGGGGAGACACTCTGACATCACAGAATCAAAGAATCACAGATTTAACAAGATTGGAAAAGACCAATGAGATCATCGAGTCCAACCTATTACCTAACACCATCCCATCATCTACATCATGGCACTAAGTACCTCATCCAATCTCTTCTTAAACATACCCAGGGATGGTGACTCAATCATATCCCAGGGCAGCCTGTTCCAATGGGAAATCACTCTTTCTGTGAAAAAGTCTTTCCTAACATCCAGTCTAAACCTCCCCTGATTGTGTCCTCTTGTTCTGTCACTCATAGCCTGAAAGAAGAGATTGACACCCACCTGGCTACAACCTCCTTTCAGGTAGTTATAGAAAGCAATAAGGTCTCCCCTGAGCCTCCTCCTCTCCAGGCTAAACAGCTCCAGCTCCCTCAGCCACTCCTCACAGGGCTTGTGCTCCAGTCCCTTCACCATCCTCGTTGCCCTTCTCTGGACACATTCAAGGATCTCAATATCTTTCTTAAACTGAAAGGCCCAGAACTGGACACGGTACTCAAGATGTGGCCTAACCAGTGCTGAGTACAGGAGAAAAATAACTTCCCTAGTCCTGCTGCCCACACTATTCTTGATACAGGCCAGCGTGCCATTGGCCTTCTTGGCCACCTGGGTACACTGCTGCCTCAGCAGCAGCAGCTGGGGTTCCCTCATTCACCCAGCCATATGCCATCTCCAAAGCCTTGTACTCTCGGTGTCATGCAGGGGCAGAGGAACACTCAGGGATCCTAGCAGAAAAGCAGAAGGTCCTCTTCAAGTGGATGGTGGGAGCCCTACCTCCACCTGACTCTCTGGCTGCCAGCACTCCTCCGCTGCCATCCGGCAGCACCTAGAGGTGCCAGAGTCTGCGGCAAGTAACACTGTAAGCCATATTATACAAGGAGACAAATGGGTATCTGGACATAAGGGTGGCACAACCATCATTATTGGAGAAGCTCTGTCTCAGAGACATATTGTCACTTGAAGTGACTTCAGATAGCACAAGTCATGGAAAACAAGCACTGAGCA
The DNA here is from genome assembly GCA_013399895.1 of Serilophus lunatus. Classification (NCBI taxonomy): domain Eukaryota; kingdom Metazoa; phylum Chordata; class Aves; order Passeriformes; family Eurylaimidae; genus Serilophus; species Serilophus lunatus. The sequence goes on along the minus strand of VXBA01004611.1, from coordinate 591,102 downwards.
GTCAACTAGAGCATCTATGAACTGAAGGTGAGCTTGAGCTAAAACTGTGCATCCTCTCTGAAATGAGATTTGCTCAAATAAAAACTGCCTGTGGGTTCATTACCCATTTGTAGAGAGGCATGAGAACTACCAGTCATGGAAAATCTCACAGATCATCTCACTAGCTGCTGACTTTACTGGCTTTCATAACAGAGCCAAGACAAACTCCTACCCAGCACTAATGCTGAGTTGTCTGTCTAGTGAAAGAAGGGGTGGGCTCTCCACATCTTTCCATGAAGGATACTTTACCCAGCTTGAGATCTTCCTTCCACCGAAGGGCCTTACACACCTTCAGCACAGCGCCCTGCCACTGATCACATCTCTTCTCCATGGCACAGAAGTGAAGGTGTCCAGAGGTTCATTGTTGGAAGCAGCTGCTAGTGCCAGCCCCAGCTGTATCCCTGGTACCCTAGCATGGCGTATGGCCTCTCTCACTGCAGCTGAGGCAGAACGAGGAGCTGTTTCCACCCACAGCACATGGTGGGGATGAACGCAGTGCCACACTCTTGAAGCAACTTGCTCTTGCTGGTAGTGGTGAGGTACTCTTCTGTAAGGTTTCTCTGGGGCAGCTGTTGGCACAGTAGAGCTGCTGACAGGCATCAGGGCAAGCCTCACATGCTGCAGGAGGGGGTTCCAGCTGACATGGCCCTGGTACCTGCCAGCATAAGCTGTTTTGTTTGTTCTGTTTTGGGGACAGATTCTATGCTGGAGCCCAGTCAGGCCTCTTATTGCCAAGTAATCTGGCAACAAGAAGCTGTGGGAGAAATGGGTGTGCAAGCATGGCCTTGGGCTGCTGTCCACTTGAGGGTGATGTAATGAGCCATCTCTCCAGGGAGATGCACCTCTTGGTGTGCTTGGGGACCAGAAGGCTGCAGAGAAGACATGGGGACTTGTGCTGCTGGCTGCAGAGATGGATTCACTTCCTGGGGGACACAACTGAGAACCTCTTTGTGAGAAGCCAGCAGCTGAGAGCCAGCTCCTGACTCCGAGTAAAGCCTGTATTGGTGTGAGGGCAAGGACCAGAGGCTCAGCAGGCATTTTAAATGGTGTCCAAAGCCTTTCTTCTCTGCTCGTTACCTCCATTTCCAATTGAAATGGAAAGATATCAAACATCTCTGGGAAGGGGCTGCAACACTTGCAGGTAAAGTTTTACAGCTGCTGTAGAGCACCTCCCTGGCTTCTGTCCCAGAGAAGTATCCCAAGCAGAGATGTGTCCTTGGGCAGCAGAGCGATGAGACATCCTGAGGCAGCTAGGTCACACTAACAGCAACTGATTGCTACTGAGCGATATCAGAGTTAAAAGCCAAGAGGTACTAAGGAGAGTGAGAGAAGAAAGGGAGAAAAGGCACTGGAGGCACTTTGTACCTCTATGGATGGCTGTGATGTGGCGAATGAGGGAAAATTAGCACCAGACAGACAAATGGAAACTCATTTCAAGAGGTACTGAATAAGACAAAACTGCAATGAGAAGCTCAGGAAACTGACTCCGTGGCAATGAAACTTTATCTCCCAAAGAATCCAGTGCTCTTGCACACTCTCTTGCTCATTGTCTGTACTCTAGGAGCTCTTCCTTCATGTCCTTTAGTGATCCCCCTTCCTCTAAAGCTGCAAAAACATTTATTCAGAGCAGGAGGGTGAATTTTTTTCGATGATATCTTCCCTCTCACCTTTTTTTAATTTGTGTCTGCAATGGATTTTTACTGCATCAAATGTGAACAAGAGCAGGAACTCATCACTACTCTGGTGGCCAAAACCTGATGTTTTGTTTAGCTTCATGCAGCTGCCTGAGAAACTGGGATGGCCAGATCAAGGCTAGGGTGAGGTTTTGGCTTGGAACATGAGAAGAGAGGCTGTGTATGGTGGGTTTTGCTTGTATACCAGAGGGAATATTCACCTTCCTCATTGGTCGGGCAATTTAACAAATTGCTAAATTCTGTCCATCTCTAAAACACTGACAATGCCATTGCATTCTCCTGCTTTGTGTCTGTGACATGTGGTTGTATTTTAGTCTTGTACCCTCTTTCCATAGAAGACAGAAATTTGTCAGGAGTGGAAAGAAGTGCATGTCACGGGGAAGGGAGCATGTGCACTGCTCCATGCATCTTTCTGCACCTGGTGCCTACTCCAGGGTCATCTCTGACTTGAGGAACAAAGTTCAACAGCCAGGCCTGCATCTGTGCATTCAGTCAAACCAGTGCGGTAATTTAAGGAGTCTACAGCCTGGGACTCTCACTGTGGCGACAGTTTCTGTCCAATCCTTACAAACAGTAAGGATTCATACCAGAGGTAAACTAGCATCTGACTGAAGTCCTTATTGACACATCCTGAGCTAACTGTGCCAGACCTGATTTATCGCACTGGATTAAGCCTCACTTTAGAAGTTTGGCACCAGCTTGTGAATCAGGCATGAGGGTTTTTTGGTGGGTTTTTTTTGCCATCTATGTCCATTACCAATGTTTATGGATAATCCCAAGAGAAACAACAAAATTATGCTATTTGTGCTCACCAATGGCTCTGTCATCTGGAAGGATTATTGTGATTACTGTGCAATTTTGTTTCTAGGCACAGACACCTTCCTTAAGGGCCAGATACCCATGCGGTGAACATCAGCATTGATATACCAACACCAATGAGTCTGCTGTGCTGGCTTATGAGCTCCTCTCCCATGGCAGAGTTACCAAATGTAGAACCTATCAAACAGAAGAGATTCATTCTTATCATACAGCAATGGGATCCTGTGTTTGACAGGTGCCACAGAGGTCAAAGACAGGTATAATATGTGGCATCTGCTCTGGAGGTCTGAAGTCATGCTGTTCCATAATGACAATCTTACCCTAAAAATTTTATTTGCAGGATAGCCCATTTAGCTGAGCTGCTCTTTGTTCAGCAGCCTTTGAGAAAGGCTGCCTGGGCTGTGATTGATCTGTGCACACCCTGTGTTTGCAACAGGCCCCCTTACGCTGGGCTCACTGGTCCCTCTGAGACTGGTTGCACATCTACATCACTCCAAAGCCAGCAAATGGCCATTGGCAAACCAGTCAGAGGCATGGGCAGTGGCTTAGTCTCACTCAGGGTCTGTAGCATGCTGACAGGTACCAGGCTGCTCTAGTAACTTCCTTCTAATGAGCAAATCAGCTAAATCAAAACCAGTCTCCAGACACTTCCTGGACAGATAAAAGAAGTGTTTGATGGGTGCTCAGCTCCGGCAGCATCTGCTCTTCTTCTCTTCTTCTCTGTTATTTGAATCTCCTTTCCAGCTTTATTGGGTTAAGTAGTTAATTTCCTTGCAGGATTAGTGTTTGTCTCTTCCATTTCTATTTCACATGCATGAGTTTGTTGAGCAAACACAATCCATTTGGCCCACATTGATTATTTATGAAGGTGAGAACCTTTTATCTCGGCTGCTTAGTAACTCAGCAGTGGTACAGAAAGAGGTTGTCTGCAAGAAGCTGCACGTCTTGCAAGAGCTAGGAGACAGGGAAAAAGGTTGAGGCATTTCAGCATCAGTATCTGATAGGAAGGGAGTAACGAAGGGAGACAAATCGGGCTGAACTCATTGTAAAGTGTGATTTATCTAAAATGCCACCAGAAAGTAGGTGCAAAATTATACCCTTGGGATTTGATAGTACTTTGCATTCACCTTGCAGAGGTCCTAAGAAAATATCAGTAATGAGAGAGGCCCATTATTATAAATTCCAACAAGAGGGAATGAATTTTTTGGGAATGAGGGGCAATGAGAATATGGCACTTCTGTTTCTGTACTTACAGATGCTCTACAGTTGCCTGGGTGCTGGCTGTACAGCCTGACTTTGTGAATGAGGATTGAGCCAAAAAGAACAAAAGATTTTCAGTTCAAGCCAGGCTTAGTGGGAGAAGCATTGCAACCCTCCAGTGGGACTGCATACCGTGATTTCTGCAAAACCAGGCAAGTCACGCACTTGAAATGGGTCACTGAGACCTGGTCAGGTGGAAACAGAAAAATTACTTTCCCTCCTCAGCCACCGCCCTTTCCTAGCCCAGTTTTTTGTATTTTCTCTCTTTTTTGTTTTGTATCTGCTCACATTTCACTCCACTAGTCCAGAAGATGGGAGAAGAAATACATCTGACCAAATGTTCACAAAGACATTTGCAGAGGGTCACCCATATGAAATAACATGCTATTGAGAGAATCCATTCTCAGGATCCAAGATGCAAGTACAAGGCTAGCAGCCTGGAAAGGTGCTGTTCCTTTCCTATACACATAAGTATGCAGGAAGGCAAATTCATTGTGTGTTGGAACCTGCTCTAGAGCAGAACAAGTAAATCAACACTAAAGGACAGGAGCTGAACTGTTTCATGAATGGAAATGCTATTACAGTGCACTGCAAACAGGATAATGGAATATCAGCTCAAATTTCATTTTACTGTTACTACTAAATCAAAATCCTACACAGAGTTTAATATAGTTCTCCTAAAAATTTCCTGTCACTTCTGCTCTTCCCTTCATCCAGCAACAGCTGAACGTGTCAGATTCCAATCTGTCCCATAGCTTATGAAAAAAAATGTTTTATGGAAAAAACAGTTTATAGGAATGTCAATTTAAATGCTGCTCCAGCATCACTGCCCTTCAAACAGAAAATGTAACAGGAGCTGCCTTTTGGGTGACCAGCCAGAATACAGTATGGTTCATATGAGGAAAGAAGGAGGGCAACTCCGCCCCCCCTTCTTTAACTGCTCATCATCAGGGCATGCCGTGATATTCTCTGGTGAGATGAAAATCATGGAACAAGGATGGGGCATATTTGTGAGTTATCTGCAGTCAGTTAAGGAGGCACATGCATGCATCATGGGTCTTGAGCTGGGTTTGGCAAAGCACGAGTCCCAAGGATCTCTGCTGTCGTTTATGGCTTTCTGCACCACAAGCAGGGCAGCAGGGATAGCTGTTGAGGGAGACTGATGTCTCTGCGGTGGGGACGCAGTGCCTCTACCCCAGCACGAACTATTGGAGCCAGCTGTGAAAGGTGATGGTACAGCTCTCAGGGTCCCTCTCAAGTGAACCAATACTCAAGTGCATGCACCATGAGCAGGTTCTGCTTTTCACCCAGACACTAAGCAAGGTTTTCCATGAGGCTGGCTGAACAAAAGGCAAATCTAATTTTCCCCTCCAGCAGTCTCAGCAGCAGCAGGAATCAGGGCTGATCTGTTTTGAGCAGCGCAGGGATGCTTTGTGGTGGCTGCCATGCAGGCTGCAAGGCTCTCTAGCTGCCCCATCTCCAAAATCTGCAGAGCTACAGGGTGCTGCTGCCCACCCCCAGCCACTGATGCAGTAGTGCATCTTCTTTACGTCAAGACTTCTAAAATCCTCACTTTCCATATCACACCAGCTACTGTGTCACCATATGGCAAAGGCTGCCCAGTGCACGTGGTTGTCACTGTATTGCTGGTTGGATGGCAGTGGCATTTAAATATAGATATTAACAGGAGTGTAAGGGGTGAATGACTGTGCCCACATGCAGTGCCAAGGCTCTGTGCACAGCTCAGCTGACACAGAAATAAAAGAAACTTGATGTACGTGTGCAGACTTTTCTGTGACTACAACGAGCGTGTTCACAGCCGCAAGGACAGGGTGTGCTATTTGGGGAAAGACAGAGGCAGGGACCACCTCAAGCTGGTAAGTGCTCTCCCAAGGCATTTCAGATGAAATTACAAGATGCTCCAGGGACTGTGAAGATAACATTGATAAGAGTACTGACAGCTCCCGGATGCAGTGTGATAGAAATGCTTTGATGCTAAGGATAGCAGACTTCTGAGGTCTGGAGGCATCACCAGTGATGTAAGACTGTCCTTAAATCTAACACCAAACATTACTAACACCAAACTTAAACAGCTAGAGCTGTCCAACTACTTGAGCATTTTATTTACTTGTGATGGCAACCAACAGCCGTGTGCCTCTGTGAATAAAGGTTTCTTCATGAAAAGGGTCCTAAATAGCAAATAAATTGGGATGTGGAAGATTTGGCAAAATCTCTTCGGCTATTTTAGAATTTTCCTGTATGAACAGAGAGGAAGAGTCACACCTCCTTTGTGAAAAGATGACTGGATGGAGAAATGATTGTCTTTGGGAGCTTCCTCATTGTTTCAGATCAAAATGCTGATTTGATTATGCCTCTATTTCAGGGCACATTTGACACCAGGATTTGTATTTTAAATTGAGAGTTCTTGCCATGTGATGACAAGCACAGTAGAGACAGGTTCTGCCAACCCCTGGTTCTGTGTTCTGGGGTCCCCAACCTCCACAAGAAAGCAGTAAGGAAACAAAGACAACTACAGTTGTCTGAAGAGTCCAAACCTTGTCATGCTAACAGATGGTAACTACAGAACGATGAGGGGAAGCCTGAATATTTCTTCCACCTGTGCTTAGCACTTCTGAGAAGTTAGATAGGAGATTGTTTGCTGTGAGGCTGATAGAAAGTGCACTGACTGAAGCTGAAGACATGACCATGATCTTTGCAGATCAGGCAGATCACTGCCTCAGTCCAGAAGATCCTTCAGAAAAGTTGTGTTGAACTATGAATGGTGTTCTTTCTTACAGAAGATGCACTTTTCTTCCTCAGAAGGTGATTTCTTTTCTGACTGAGTTCTCTGATTGCCTCAGCTAAACCATTTGGAAGGATCTATCTGCTGAGCACCTGGATGTGACAAGGTGCAACCCATAGAAAGCACAGCTTCATAGTTTCATACTTCTTAATACATAGATTCTTGGTTTGTGTCTTTTCTATACAGAAAGTTAATTGCCAGAATATGAACCTGGCATGTTTAAACTTCTGATCTGGATTGTTTAAAACTGGTATCATTCATTTTTCTATCATGGATGGAAAGAGTCCTGTAAAAAGTCAGAGGTAGCCAAGTCTCATCCTGAGATGCTTTCTGTGTCTGCTCATGCACTGCTGCTGCTTTACAAACTTCTCCTTTCTTGGAAATAAATAAATAACCAGATAGTGCAGCACCTCATATGTAAGGGCTCAAGCTCTATATCATAAGCTGTTTTTGACAGTGGAGGAAAAACATGCAGACTCATTCATAGAGATGCTGTGTGGAGCTGCTGTGGAAGAGCTTGTGGGCGTATGATGAATGCTTAGTAATTAAGCTGATTCTGGGCATGCTGATTATCATTTCAGGGAGATGTGGAACATCCTGTAAATACTTGCATAAACATCTGATTCCCAGGACACACGCAAGCACAGGCACGCGCACTTGTGTGTGTGTGTGTGTGTGTGTGAGAGAGAGAGAGAGAGAGAGAGGGAAGCAAGCTGGTAAGTGTTTTGCAGGTAAGAATAAATAGGTGCTGTTGCATCTGTAACTTTGTTAAGGTTTTTAATCAGGCAGGGAGGAACCACAGCAATTTGTACATATACAATCCTGCTTTCTATTTCCGTCATCCAGGTTGAACAACTCACTAACATGAAGATTTTACTCTTGTTCACCAAATAGTGCAGAGAGAAGCCAAGTGAACTTGGGAGCCCCTTATTGAGAAACTCATGCTCAGAAGGCGAATAATTTTTATTCAAAATCCAGAGATTAGAAAGAGTTTTTTCACCCAGAGGGTGGTGGGGTGCTGGAACAGGCTTCCCAGGAAGTGGTCACAGCACCAAGTCTGACACTGTTCAAGAATCGTTTGGATGATACACATATCTGGCACACATAATGTGACTCCGGGTGATGGTCCTGTGCAGGGGCCAGAGCTGAACGCAATGATTCTTGTGGGTCCCTTCCAACTCAGCATATTCTGTGGTTCTGTGATTCTGGGCTCTCTTGTGCTTTTTGCTGTGATATCACTGGTGTTCTGTTTTCCTAGAGCACTATCCCTGCTGTAGTCCATGGAGTCCTTGTTAAAAATTTACTCAGAACTTTCAGCTGCATGTTTTAGGATTCTGACTGTTACAAAAAAAGGTTTGACTCTGGAACAGAGAGTTCATTCTGTTCCCACTCCCAAAATCATAGAATCCTGGAAAGGTTTGGAATGGAAGAGATTTTAAAGATCATCTTGTTTCAACTGTCCTGCCATGGGCAGGGATACCTCCACTGGAATCTTAGAGTTAGACTTCAGTTTATTGGACAGTTAGAGACTCTGAGGTCCAATCTGCCCCAACCTTTTGGGACATTTAATACAGCAGATTGCAATGGCATTATTTATTAAAATCTTTCTCCACACTTCCTGTCAGAATCCTTGCTGTGTCAAGTACTGCAGACAAAGCCTCCAAAATCCAACATACTTCTATAGCATCTCATGGAAGCTCTGGACTTTCTCTGTATCCTAGCACAGCATTAGTGCTAAGGCAAGGAGGAAAATAATTGCCTCCAGGCATTTTTGTCAGCCTGTGCAATTCTTGCAGAGCTCCTGGCCTTGTAAATTATGGAGACGGGCAGGGAGACAGACGTGGGTGTATCTGTGTGACGGGGGGGGGGGCAGCAGCTCCAGATAGCACAGTCTACTTAATTGGTTTCCTTCCTTTCCTACTGTATTAATCACCTCCTTGTGCATGCTGTCGAGGGCTCATTTCAAGTCAGTGAAGCTGCCCAGGAATGGATTGCTTCCCAGCAGTCCCTGGTCAGAAGCACAGGTCCCCTTATCTGTCTCCCTGGCTCCATAGCAGCCTACTTTCCACCCAGTCCCTCTTCGATGCTTTCTAATGGAGAAGGAGGTAAGCATGAAATGGACTGCTAAAACCTATGAATATTTCAGAGGGAAAAGGCAAGGGACTCCATTAAATCCTCTTCAGTCTCTGCAAATGGAGCTGGGGGGTGGGTGTGCTGGTTAATGAGAAACACCAGTGCTGTGCGACCACATGATGCTTTCCAAAATCTCCCATTGAGTCACCCACCACTGCTGCCATCCTCTCCTTCCCCAGACAATCCCAAACAACTCTGCCATCAGCCATGTCTCTTGCTGCCTCAGCCTGCCTCTATATACCTATCTGATATTCACCACTCAGTTTACTCCAGTTGTCCTCAGATGTAACTCTCCTCAGTAACACACTCATAGCATGCCAGACTCCCCCTGAACTGACCAGCATCCCAATGTCCTACAGCAGCCCATCAGCTACCAGTACTCTGTTTACCAGCATTCCTCCTGGCTCACCTGCCATCTTCCCCCAAGCCCTTACCAAGCCCCCAGCCTCTTCACAGCCTCCTCAAGACGGCTGTTACCCACTCCCATCAGCAAACAGCCAGAGCGGCGGCAGCCTTCAGAGCAACAGACAGAGCTTGACAGCCCCATATGTTTTGACAGAGACGGTTCCTCCCTCTAATGGGCCCAGAGGAGCGTGGCTTTCAAAGGATTTAGCGTGGAAGTGACAGGCTGGAAAGTCTTATTAATGGTCTCTCCAGCGGTGAGGGGCTGGGAGGCAGAGGGTGCCAACAGCCCAGTGGTGCAGCTTTCCTGCCACTGCCAGGCAGAGCCAGCCCTTCCCAGCCACCAGCATCCTGCCACTCCATGCACTGGTGCTACGTGGCAGCTAGTGAGCTGAACCCTTCCCCTGGATGTGAGATGGGTCTCACAGGCCAATCCCCTGAGGTCTTCGGCTTTTTTCCTACAGATCAGTCAGCATGCAAGATCTTTCAAGACCATGCACAGTGTATTGCACTCTGTTCTTCCAGCTCCAACTCTGAAACATGCTGTGAGAAGTGTCTGGCACCAGGCTTGGCTGTCTTGCATAGAGAGGAGTCGGGGGAAGACAACTCACAGCTGTAGGTCTCCTCTCTTTCTGCCACTGAGAAATAGTGAGATCAAGGAATCCAAAGTGCCAGTGCACAGGAATTGGTCACCCCTTTGCTGGATGCTTGCATTCAACCAGGAGTTTTCACTTGGTCTTTAAGTGACTTCTAGAGAAGGTAACTTGTCACAGGGCTTTTCACAGATGTCTTCTCTATGGCTTTCAGGAACATTGGTTCTCCACATCCAAAGGCACCAGTGTCTCTTCTGTTAGACACCACCACCCCAGCTTTCACTGTGTTTTTCCTAAATTGCTCAGGTCTGCCTCAAAATCAAAGAGATCCAAGATGGAAAGCCTGAGGCTCTGAGCAGAGACAAGGAAGGACACTCTGGCCCACAGCACCCACAGTGAAATCATCCCTACACTTAAATATGAACTACTACACAAAAAGGTGTTGAATGGGGATAATTGAAACTTAAGCCACAGACTGACTGTATGCAGATAAATGGCCAAGGAACCCTGTGTAGAGGGAGAATACAGAACCCTCTCTGTTAGACCTCTCCTCCAATTAGAGAAACTGTTCGGGTCAGGGTCCTGAGGATAGCCACAAAACCCTTCAGAACATGACTGTCTCAAGACAAAAAAAAAAGCATAATTACGGGCTCAGCAGAGAAAGACCTCACCAGCAGTTTTCAGTTCACCCCAATTAACCCTTCCTTGTTATCCAGCCAGTGATGACCTGTATCACCTTTCCTCTCTCATACCAGATGATGAAACTTACCTCTCTCTTGGCATAGCATCCACCCATTTCTCCTGAAGTGCTAATTACATTTTACTCATAACTTGCTTAATCAACTACCATAATTAGTTAAGCAGTGCCTCTTTACCTGTGCCCAGCTTGTAGTTTGAGTTTGTAGGCTGGTGCATTTGCAGAGACTCAAGTACCCGCAGCCTGTTTCTGCAGCTATGGCAGCCTGTCTTGTACAAGCTACCACCTCTCTGCAAACCCTGCCTCTCAGCTACAGAGTCAGTGGTGTTCCTCTGAAAGAAATGGGCTGTTTGCTTCCTTGTCTCATTGTTCATGTTCACCATTCCATGACAAGCTAGATTAAAATTATTTCCTCTTTAATATAGAAAGTGGTCCTACATAGAGAAAAATTGTTTCATTTTTAATAAACAAAAGTGATCTTAGGTACAGAGCTGCGTAAGTTCTTTTGGCTTTTTCTGCTTATCTTCAAAAAGGGAGCAGTCCCTGTCAGACTGGAAGCCAGCTCTGCATACAATAGTAAAACAGGGCAAAGTGTTACAGATGGGAGACTGCAAATGTCTGTTACAGAGTGCTTCATGTTCTCTGCTGGGTAAAGGAAAGCAGACTTAGAAATTGAAGTGAGCGTATGAGAAAGACTGGTCTTTTGCCAATGACTTCAGTAGAGCAATGGAGGTGGCAAGTCTGCCATGAAGCCGTTGTCATTTTCAAAAACCAGGAAAACCTGAGGTTCCTTTTGCAGTTTCCCCAAGGAGAGGAAGTCTGCCCCAGCCCAGAGTGGGCTAAGCCAGGAGACTTCCACAGGAATGGGAAACACTCATGTCTCAGAAACTGGGGAAAGGCTGTTGTGTGATCCATGAATGTGGGAGGACATCCAAAAGGAGTTCGTATGGGCAGAGAGGCAATTGCATGGGGTAGAACGCCTAAGGAGAGTCATGGGTCATTTTCTAAAATTCAGGCAGAAAATTTATTTCTATCTTGCAGGGGCAAGAGCGTGACACTGGAAATCATGCAGAACAAGCTTTGTGAGCCTGGTTAGAAAGTCTCTAGTGGAGATTTACATTAGGCTGAGTATTTCAGCTGGCACATGTGCCACAGGACAACTGTTCGGCCTCCTGCCCTCCCCCTCCACTGTGCAGCAGATAAAAGAGTTCAAGGCTGCCATGCTGCCTCAAGACAATCATTTGCTTGGAGAGAGGTCCTTGACTGCCCCTTTACAGGTGTTTTGCCCCACAGAAGCAAAGCAAATCTACCAGGGTTGAGCCCTGCAATCTAGTGATGTGGCTAATTGAAACCACTTGATTTTGAATGCTGAATATTTGTTTGCACACAAGCTGGAGTCCACGCCTTTTTTGGAGAAGTCATGAGGCAACTGATGATTACATGCGAGAATACAGACATCTAATTGTGTCATTTGTAAATTGGCACTTTGTCCAGAACCCATGTGAGGTGCTGAGGTCTGCTCTGTTTCCCAGGCAGCTCCTTGGAGCCTCATCAGGAATTTTCCTGGGTCCTTGCTAAGCCAGCTGCTGTATTTCAGAGATGAGTTGCAAGTGATTTCTAAATAGTGGTTGCAAGGCTTCCTGGGATGAGTAGATGTGATAAAAATGCTTGATTTCAGCTTTAGTCTTGAGCTGCTGACAGATACAGCACAGCATTAAGTCAGCAGCACAGCACAGTCTGGGCAGCAATTCCTGCTCTGTTCATATTTCACCGCACTTGGCACAAAGTTGATACTGAGGGAAATAACTTGGTGGGACTTCTTAGGTACTGAAATGCATACCTCTATCTCAAAAACTTCTGGAGTTTCCCAGTGAACTGCTGAAGATTTGAATCCAATTTGATACCTTTAAGTACTCTTGCACAAGGTTGCCTAACTTCTTTACATTGAGGGAACTCATGGGGTCTCCCTTTCTGGAGACAGATGGAGACCCATCTGGACACATTCCTATGTCACCTGCTCTAGATGGCCCTGCCTTAGGAGAGAGGGTGGACTGGATGATCTCCAGAGGTCTCTTCCAACCCTACGAATTCTGTGATTGTGTAGCTGTTTAAAAAAAAAATAAAATCCATTTTGTACTAATTTTCCTTTAAACATTACTGTATGGTGACCCACATTCCCATTTCTACACCCAAGCAGATTTCCTGACTTGGAACATCCCAGGTCCAGATTACATGAATATTGTGCAGCTCCATGGTGCCAAAGCACAGCTTTTCTTAGTTCAGCCTGGTTTTTAGGCATTGCCCAGGCAGACACAGGCCAGCCCTTCTGGGGTTGAGAGCCTCTGTGGGGATGTCTATGTCATGTTATATAAATACTCGGTACTTTTACATGGGAGACCATGTCTTCCATCAGGCCTGTATCTTTTACCTCAAGGATATTAAACACAGTAAAAATATACCAGGCCTTTTACTTCAACATTTCATTTTAACATAGCTTTTTACCTAGACAGAATAAGTAGAAAGTATTTCTTTTTACAGTATTAGAACTTGACAAGGCCAAGGGAGACTGGAATGAGATTTTTTTTGTAAAAGCATTGAAATCCTACACAAGGGAGAAACTTTTATTCCAGGAGAAAATAATTGCACACAACTGCATGTATATATAAGTGAGAGACTTTATTTGAACCAATTTTTCAAATACAGACATCTGTATTATTCTCACTTCTCGGGAATGTTTTCTGCTCATTTTTGAAGCTTGCAACCTTAGGACAATATTCAGGACATATGTGTACGTTAGATCTCTGCAGATGGACACATTCATAATGCACAAGTACAATGAGTGAGAGACTCTTTCCAGATCCTCACACAAGAGCATCGGAAATGGGCCGCTCTAATTGTCAAGTTCTGCTCTTATTAGTTTCCAGACACGTCACAGTTCTTGATACTCTCTAGGCTGTAGCCACCTTCTTCAGGCCCCAATTTACTACTGTGTTACTTCAGCTGTATGCCAGTGTAACTCCTCAAAATAGGGCTTAGGTGATGCACAGGGATATGTTTTATTCATTGGGAAGAGGCATGAGCAGAAAAACCAAGCTATTGAGTGAATGGTTCACCTGGGATTTTCTCTTGTGAGAGTAGTCTAGGTCTCAGGCTGGGATTTCTTTTTTGGAAGTGGCCAGTGGTTCTGGGTGTGTAACACATGAATCTTGATGTTCAGAGCATACAGGGGACCTGTGACTTAGACCCCAGTGAGGTGTCTCCCAAGTTGGGCACTCCAGTTGTGAGCCACTGGGGTCACTAGCCTGTTCTGCAAATCTTGACCTTCACCTCTTCTTCCAAGTATTGCTCAACAGAGGAATGTAGTAATAAAGCATTGTAGGTAAGAATGCAGGCTCGCACATGACCTGAGATCAACACCCTGAAAAATGGATAGAGGGTAGCGCTTTCAGGACCACCTAAATGACTCGCGATCTTCAGTTCCACTTTGGGAAATGACTGGAGAATTTCAGGCCTGAGACCCCCCAAAATGTGCTGCAGAGAGGAGTTTGGACATCCTTCAGCATCTGGGCCTTAGGAACTTGTGTCTCTTTGAAAGCTAGTGAAATGTGTTCTCTCAAGTGCTCATGTCACTTAGGTTATTCTGAAAACTGTACCCTATATACATATAGGTAGATAAGGGGCAGACTTTCACAGGCACAAGTGGCAGTTAGACATGTAACTCCCATTGATTTTTTTTTCCCCCTCGGGGACCTGGAAAATCCCCCCCCGAGGAGTTGAATCCTCCTCTCGCATTATTTTCACACCAGATTAACACCACTGGTTCCAGTGGAGCGACTCCTGAGTTACCCCAGTGTGAGCGAGAGGAGAACCAGTCCTGAGGTGCTCTAAATATCCAGTGAAAGTGCTAATGTGACAATGAGGAATAGCAGGGAATCTGAGCACAGGCCTGGAAGAGGGACTCCCAACACCACTTCTGGCATTGCTGAGCCGCAGGTGACCACTGAACAGACTTCTTAGCCAAGAGGACCACAAAATATTCATTCAAACCCTTCTCTCCACCTCTGCAAACCACAGCCCCTCTGGTTCCTTCCTAAGACACCTATGACAAACACCAGACCTTCAGTAGGAAAAGTCTCAAGTGCTACTTTGCTGTTTGGAGACCACAGGAAACTCCCATGGGGAGTTTGGTATAAACTCCCTCTTCCTTTTTTCCTTCTTTCTTTTTGTTTTGTCTAAATCTCTCTCTTTTAGTCAGGACCCTTTCTTTCACCTAGAGCAACATGTTTCCCAAGCAATGGTGTTTATGTGGTCACCAAAGGCGAGTTCCTTCTAGCTAAGGCCTCTTATGGGGCTGCATTAGGGTTTAGGGTTGGAAAACATTGGGTCTGAAGGGATCTCAGCAAAATGCTCTTCCCCTCCCTTTGGAATGTGGCTCTTGGTGAAGCTCCTTTGCTGATGCAATTATTGCAAGGGTTGTGGGGTTTTAGATGCTATCACTGCAGATAGTCAGGATGCCACAAGCATTGCAAAGCAGACCAAATTCATGCAAAGGATCTACTGCACTGATGGGGGATTTATATTGGATTTTTTTCACTTTTCCAAGGCTTAGTCTAATGAAATGTAGTAGTGAAATGTCAAGAGCTGGCCTACAGCTGGTATGAGCATTCAGTATAGCTGTGGGTCACTAGCATATCTTACTACAGAGGCATGGGAAAAGCCCCTTTTGGACCCTGAATTTCCACAGCACTGCATGGTGAGGTCAGGCACCATATTACCAGTGTAAGTCACTCTGACATGCCCTTCCCTTTCCATACATAGAGTAACAACCACGGACACCTCCAGGGGCAAAGCTATATCCCCTTCAGGGAGAAGGAGTTAGCCATATACTCCCTGGGGAATTCCTGTTGGTTGTCATGTCAGGATTAGTAGAAAAGCTCCAACTACTCTGCTGACTATTCTTTGCTCCACTCTTTACTTCTGGGACCTCCTGCCTCTTATGCTGCTCTCAGCTTGCTTCATATCTTGCTAGAAAAATCGTTCCTCAAATACCCTTGTTCTCTTTCCAGTTTCCGTCCCATGCTACATCCTTTATACTGTTTCCTTTTAGCCTTTGAAAATCTGGCTGAGGAGGCAATGCAAGGAAATCCAAATGCTTTTCTCTGCTCTCTTCCTGTACCCTGAAGACAGCCCAGCTTCCTATACAAATCTTGTGTATTACCCATTAAACCTCTGCCTGCTCAAGGCAGGGTTTGTCTCTGTGCTCTCTCTCACGCTCTCTTTGCCCTGACTCTCTGGCAGGATCAGGACGCAGTACAATAAGAAAGATAGGAGGTGCTTGGTTACAGCTAGTAATTTTAAACTGGAACTAAGGGAGAGGAATTAGTATTTAAATTATTAAGGTTTGCAGTTGGTAACCACATATCCCATTCTCTTTGTGGGAGAGGAAATACCGAAACACAAAACCTAACCCTTTGTTCTCTAAGCAACATGGCAAAGTATGTTCTTGTGAACGGTGACAAAACACGCGTGATGCCCCAACCATCAGCCAAGGGGGAGGCAACATGCGAAATACAAAGATAAAACATCCCTGGGGAGAGAAAGCTTTTTCATTTTTTGAGGAGGGAGGAAGGCCTATGTCCAGGAAGACAAGAGAGGCAGTTTTCTTTTCCTTACGAAGTTAAAAATAGTAATAGCAAACTGGAGGAAAGTTGAAAAATTTGCGGCGTAAAGTCAGAAGAGCAGGGAGACCACATGGTCTTCGTGGAAACAGGTAAGACAGTCCTTTAAGAAAACTCCTGTAAATGGTAATAATAGGAAATAAGGCCAAACAGAAACAGTTCTCTCTCCTTCCTACCTCCTCCCAAACACCTCTCCCACAAATCCTGAGAGCTGAACCTCAGTTCTCTCAACTCAGTGCTAGAGACACAGGATGTCTGCAAAGTTTGAGCTGGGCTGGGCACCTTGTGTGCTACAAACAGCAAACATACTCTACACCTCTCCTCCCTATGCCTCAGGCCCCTGTGTCCATCAGAGCGCTCTCCCTCCCCGAACACCATCCACACCCCTGCTGCTTCCATGGCAGAAACGGGTGGGGTGGTGAGACCTGACATACGGTCCAAGCAATGCCTGATGTCTGCGCTACATTTGCTGAATTGAGGTCAGGCTGGAAGGTGTCTCAGGGTTTACCACCCATCATGACATGGGAATATTAGCATATATATCATTTATGAAGTATGACACAATACCTATCTGTCAGTCAGCCCATCTTTCTATCTATTTAGTCTGTCTAATCTACTTTAGCTAGCTACGTTTCACTATCTCTATCAATCATCTATTGCTCCATATTATCTAATTTCTTCCTGTCTCTCTCTCATCTTTTTTCACTCTAATCTTTCTTTCTCTAGTTATACTCCCCTCTCTCTCCCTATCATCCATCTATCCACTCGGAAATCTTTCCCCCCCTCCTCTCTCTAATCCCTGTTTTTAAAAATCTCTGTCCAATCTCTCTCCCACTCTCTCTTTCCCTCTCTTTTAAAAAATCTTTCCCATCTCTCTCTCTCTTATTTCTACACAATTCCAGGAAGCACATGGAATGAATCCTGATGTATTTTGATGGCACTTCCAGTGAGCAGTCTACGTTCAAAGCGATCATTTCTGAGGAGACAATGTTCATCTTTTCTCCCTATTTCCAACAAAGAGATGGAGGAGAACAAATGAGTAGGGCCAGACAACTCTCTGAAGGCCACGGGGCTGCTACTCCAAGAAGCATCAGCCACCAAGGGACATTGAAGCTGTCAGCATACCCATCTTCTTGGCATTTCTGCTGTGAGAACAATTTAATCATGGCCCTGTGATATCGTACAGTAATGCTGCAGGGTGCACTGGCTGTTATTGCCAGTGCAGCCAGGAAACCATGCAGGAACTGGTGGGAAAGCACGTGATAATAATCAGGGCAGTGAATGAGCTGTAATAGCCAATAACTGGGCTTTTATGAAAGCCCAGATACTACTAAATATATTTTAACTGTTCATTCTCACAGCTCATAAATAGAGCAGCATACCCTGATGGCTGTGCAAGCTTAGGGTTTGGCATCTGTCAGTCCTCCACTGGGACAGGCTGGGTCTAGCAGACACATGCAGTTGGTGGCACCAGGGAACATCCCACACCCTGTGTGAAGCAGTGGTGGAGATTTAGTAGATGGTGCTCTGCCCACAGCCATAAATGACAGCTAAAAGCCTTGGCCCTCATTTGAGGTGGGTGAACCATCCTGGTTCACCAGGGAGTAGAAATGAGGTATATCTCTTAAGTTCTGTCAACTGGCTATGATATCACCAGACTTTGTCCTTCCCATGTGCCTATTTATTCAGTGCAATTTCTTTTGCCAAACAGAACACTGTTGGAGTGGCACATTATGCTACTCAGTGACTTCTCCAACTCTAGCCCAATGGGGTGAGCATCATTCCGCTGATGGGGGAAGCTCAGGCCCCAGGACCCTGTCCCTTCATGGCCCTTGGCAAGGGTTAGACCTTCAGCATGGATCAAAGCAGGTCCTTCTGCAGGCTCATCCCTTCAAGGTCACCACAGTTCTCCAAATGAGGGCCTAGAGGTATCCTGGAGAGCTGCTATGTTCTTTCCTGAAACTGACTTTGCTACTTTCATTATTTTTGTTAGTCAGTGTTAACATCTCTCTCAAAATCCAAGCCTGGTCCCCTTAAAAATCTCCTCAGCAGTGCCAGGGAGAGCAGACAGTCACTGACTGGTGGCTGAGGAGCACAGCTGGGCCATGCAAGAAATGGCCCACCAAAGATCACAGGCCAACAGGATGTACAGCAGCATAAAAATGCGACACGGTGATATTAATGATCATTGTTCTCATTTATTATAATTATTGTTCAGTTTGAAAAAGGAGCCTGGAGCCAAGCATTATGCTAATTGGCACATTTTTTAGTTGTTGTTCTTTTAGTTCTGAAAACAAACTGGGGTTTAGTATTCTTTTATGTTCATTTGTTTGTTGTGTTTGGGGTTTTTTTGTTGTTTTTTTTCTTTCGTTCATTCCATCACATTGAAAAAGGAAGAAAAGAACTTTTTTTCCCTCTTTTGTTTTAACTCACTTCGTAAGTCTGGACTCCTCGGATGAACGTAACATTGCACACACACACACACACACTTGGAGAAGAGAGAGAGGAGAGAGAGAGAGAGAGAGAGAGAGAGAGCGCGCTCGCAGTGGGCAGACAGACACACGCACGCGCCAGGTCAAAGAACTCTGATACAGTGCAAGAATTTTCCCAAAATGATTGGATCATCATTACCAAAAACTCGCCATAACAACACCAAGAAACAAAGAAATGTTTAAGCCACACTGTTTGACTGGGATTTTTCCTGCTTTTTTTTTTTTTCTTTAAATGTTTGCCACACAGAGAGAAAAAGGGTTTATGTGGGAGTGGGAAAGGGACAGACAGGCTCACAGATGTGAGCAGGAAGGGGGAAGATCGAGATTGGGGTGGGAAGGAAGGATAGAGGATAGGGGGAGGGAGGGAGGGGCAACGGGGAGTCATTTCTTAATGTTCAGGCATTTTCTTGGTCCGCCTTGCTCTCTTCTTCTTTCACCTCTTCCTGCTGGGCACTTTCAGTAGGTTTGGTTTCTTCTACAGCATCTAGTGGGGAAAGAGATGGTCCAGGGTTAGTCAGCCATGATCTAGAGCATCCTTCATGTGCACACAGCCACTGCATGGCTTCAGATTTCTCTCTGCCCTGAGTGACCCAAGTGTCAAATCCCTGGCATTTCTGCAGCATGGAAAGAATGTACCAGCATGGAAAGAACTGCCCAAAAGGCAAGTGTGTAGCCCCTCAATCAGAAACTCCTGCTTTGCAAGGGATTCACATATCAACTTAAAACTAATGCTAGGAGCCATCCCACAATGAGCTAGGCAGAGGATCGGAACCCAGGGGAAAGCAAAGGCAGCCAGGAGGAACAAGGCAAACAAAAGGAATGTGCCTCAAGCTGGCATGATCTCACTGCTGGCTTAATCTAGCAAGAGACACCATGGCTTCTTCACTGCAGCAGGACAGATTTAATTGTCTCTTAAGTTCCTACTGACCAGCTCATTATCTTTAGATCAGGGTGCAATAACATGTTCCCTGGCCTCTTTCAGAAACAGTCTGTGCACTGTGTAGATTGCTTTTTACAGGACAAGGTGATGGTTGACCCAGGGCTGCAGGGCTGTAAGGTAGAATAATGCACAAGGGTTTTACTGCCCTGTAGCGACTAGTCTGCTCCATCGCCATCTCTCCCCATTCCTCACTGACTCCCCCTCCCAAACACACATACACACAGCCCGTGGAGAGCTCAAGCAAATAGCATCACTGCAGACTTGGGATAAAGAAGAGGTAAAAGAAACAAGTGCTTATGGGCTGGGTGGTGGGACAGACCACATCACTGGTCTCAATGATGGCACTCAACATGCCTCTGTAGCATCACTGTATCTCCAGTGGCCACTCAGAGGGGACTGTGGGGTCCCTGGACAGTTCTGGCTTCTCTGATGTGCTATCAGATTACATTGTATCAGTAAATAAAATGGGCTAGGGACTGCTCTCTGGCCCCAAGGGCAGCACCACACCACCCTAACTTATTTCCACATGGCTAAACTCTCTTGTCCTCCAGATCAGGGTGGCTGTATCTAGAACGTGTCTGGGGAAAAGCTAGTTCACAATGCAAAAACTATACCAAGACGTGTGCTATCAGCTTAACAATATGGATGTTCACGTGCCAACATTTAGTTTCTGAGGATTAGAATCCTCACACCCTTGTTTAGTTTCATCAATAATGCAAAATGGGTTGTGAAACTTTTCTTACTGACATCATTCATGCATTTTGGCCTGGTCTATTTGATGCCATCAGATGGCAGACTTGTATTTGCTTCCCATACTGGCAGTAGGTGCATTCCTACTTCCCACTCACTTTCAGCTCTTTGGCCAAGCTTTTAAATATGTTCCTAGGCACCACTTCCTTATGAATCACCTCTAAGATATGTATAACATCCCATTCTGAATCATCTTCATTAAAGACTCTACTTCTGGACCTTCAAATACTTTTTATCTTAGTAAATTCTGATTGTTGATTTTCCAAAAGGAAAAATATCCTGTGGGAACATCCTCATGGCCAGAGCCTCTGCACCTGTAAAACCCCCATCAGTAAAAACATCTGTGGGCTTTCCTTCCCTCAACACTGAACAGCTAAACAGAATGCCATTGAAGGACTCCATCTATATCTGGTACAGCTACCACAAAAGACCAAAGAGAGCATAGGCTATTGATTAAAATAGGAAGCAAGTGTTGTAGTAAGGCAAAGCAGGCCAGCTTGGGTTAATTAGTAACTTTTGTTAATTTTCCTGAATGACTAGATCAGTGGGAGGGAGGGGAGTCCTTTTAATCCCGCTCTTCTCCAAGGCATTTATAGCAGGAGACATGTTGAATTATGAAGCCAAGAATAAAGTTCAAATGCAAAACCATATACCCCTAAATTTGAGCCAAAAGATTATTGTTGGCCAGCAGCGAATCCTGGTTTCTTATAAGGCTCTGATAGATCCTAGTGAAGTAAAATTTCTGGGTTTTTTTCCACATATAAAGGCAAGATGAGTGAAAGAGCAACAAAGGACAGGTAATGGGGCTTCAGGAACACAAGCCCTGATGCTGTATTTCATTGTGTTTAAACGTTTTGTGTCTTCCTACTGAAAATATACAAAGGTTTTAGATAGCAGTCCCACAGCCTCCTCAGGACAGCACAACAGATGGGCCCGCAACGCAGCAAGCACAGGGATAGACAGACACTGGGAGGTCCTGCACACCTGCTGTGCTACCAAGTGCCTTGGCCAAGACATACAAACTGCTAAGTCACACAGATGCCCCTGTTACATCAGCAGCTGAAAGTGGGGTCCAACTCCTATGGTAGTAAGCTCTTGACAGTTGTCCTGGAGGGATGCACAGGAAATCTGGCTGCATTCAAAGTAGGGGAGCTGGCAACATCGGTGATTTGGGGTAGATCACAGTGTTTCCATGCTTTTCTTGCTTGATAAGCAGGCAGGCTGAAACACAATTTTCTGCCATGTTTTGTTCCCTGTTAGCTCGCCACAGTGACAAATCTAATTTCCAGGGAGTGCCTGTGGCGCCTAGAGATTCCTTGCTGGCAGAGGAACTGCATGAAAGTGCCTCACTGTCCCCATTACTCTTCTCTGGGGAGCAGATAATAGGAGGCAGATGACTCTCTGCTGAAGCAGCCCAGAGACTGCAATGATTTCTGCAGTGGATGAAATAGCCTGGACTAACTCTGAGGACCTGAAGCAGCAGGAACGATTTAAAGTCACTTCACATATATTCAAGTCAACAGAGAGGAATCATGCAAACCAAATGATGGACTGTGGATACCCCAAGTATAAGCAAGAAGTCTAGCTTTTTGGACAGGAATTATCACACAAAATTCAGTGAATCACTCTCCCACTTTTTTCTTGCACGGTCTTGAAGCAATAAGGGGAAATACTCTATTTATTCCTACACCAGCTATGCTGTGTCTTATTTCCTAGCAGCTTTAGCAGCATTTCATTGGTCTTTGGGAAAAGCAGTAACCTGGTGTAATTATATAGTAACAAACTTTAGCAAGAAGTAGTATTATGAAGGATAACAAATTCAGCACAAAAAAGATAAATTTCAAGCTGTGGCACTGCCAAACCACAGCAGTAAAAACAAGAGGATTCACTATGCACAACGGGAGCAATGCATCACAACCCCACTGACATCAGGGCCAGTTAATAGCAGTTCTTGATTCATGAGGAAAGGTGAGACAGTTTATCTGACTCACCAGTTTGTTTGATGCAGGCTATTTCTCCAATATATTCTCAGCTGTTTTCTCCAGCCTAGTTTTCAGTGTCCCATCAAAGGAGGGCAAGGTATCCCTGGGGAGATGAGTAGATAGCTACCCTGGACATTCCATACATCAGGGAGGCTATTTCTTACTTTGCTTTTTACCCAGTACTAGTTTTAGTTTTCCAGATTTTTGAACTCTGGGCTGTCACACCTCCAGATTTGTAGTGGACAGATACAATTATACAGACAGAACTGTACAGCCTTGGCATTTTACATTCACTTTGCACCTTGTTGCAAAGGTGGCAAAAAGCAGGTGAGAATTCAGGCTGTCCCCTGCTTGAGGAGCAGCATTGTTATGCTCATGGTGAGATCATGAAATGAGAAAGCTGAGGTCCCTATTTCTAAATAGTGGAAATAAACATTACATTTCTAGGACTCTATGAACCTGTCCTATTTAGATACCTACTTTAGGGCAAGAGGAGTTGCAACCTGGGAACATCTACATCTGTAGCAAGCCAAGATGGAGACATCCACATTTGTTCTAGAGCATTCCAGACACAGTGTAAAAATAAAGGCCCAAACTCACAAAATGGAAAAATGAGATAGGCATGCATGGAAGACAGAACAGGAGGGGAGGCAGAGCTGTAATATAAAGCAAAAGAAGCTTGAGGAGGGGCCAAAAATAAATTCCTAAATCCTGAAGGATAAAGCAAGAATGGCTAGATCAAAAANAAAAAGCAACAACCAAACCCACCAAATTTGTGCTTGCAATTATCACCCTTACAGTTGTCTTAATGCACACCAGTCATCACTGGCACTATTCCTGGTTAGTCCAGTCCTGTGGTCCCACCCACCCCCACAGACACAGCTTTGAGATTTTAGTTTGCTTTTCTGTTTCAGTCTTTGGAAAGCTAAGCTGCAGTCCAAATCAGCCTATAGCATGGGATAATTTTGCCAAAGGGACAGGCATCTGTGGGTTGCCACAGATTTCACTTCCATCTAGAACCCTGGATGGATCAGGGAAGCTGAGAAACCTTTTGGGCAGCTTCAGACAAACCTTAAGCTGAGGCTGCAGAATTTTAGGGATAGAGCTGCGCAGTGGGACAGGTTGATGTGCATTTGCTTCCCAGCTGAAGAAACTGTGTCAGAGAGATTCTTCAGAGCTACAGCTTCAACTGACACCTGCTAGAGAACAGCCTTGCCCATGGAAGAGTAACAATATGGAAGTGAATTACAGATCCTTGCTGAAGTAGGGTCTTAAAGAGCTCCTGCTCTTCAGCACTCCATTTATTTCCTGGAAAGGGTGAGAGTAGTGTCTGTGAGCCCTGCTGGGGACCAAACGCCTGGAACATATGCAGCTCTGGTTGCTGTAAAGCTGAAGCAGGCACTCAAGCAGGGGTTTTGCTAGATAGTGGTACTTCCAGCTGCCTTTGCCTATGCTGTGCTCTAATGGCTGAGTGTGCAGGCTGCTCTCCAAGTCTCTCCACTGCCCTACATTAGTGAAATTAGGCTGAGTGGATTTCCGGGTAAAACACTGTCTCTTGGGACCTGCCCAGCTCCCGTCTGACTTGCCAGGATTAATTAAATCAGAGCAGACATCAGCTTATGACCATAGAAGCAGCAACCTCTCTGATGATCATTTCTTTTGTGGCTGGTGGCTTGGGTTTTGTTTTCCTTTTTGTCTCTGTTCCACTGCAGATCTTTAAATTACCACAGCCAATGCCAAGAGAAGAGAAATTGCTCAACACTCTGGGACTCTAATACAGATGCAGGGATTTTGCTTTTGCTTTTCTCTCTCTGCTTGCATAATTATTGCTGATATTGATTGTGCAGCTAGAATTCCCCCATGCATTCATGCTAGAGTACTGTCCAGATCTATGTAGAAACTGCTCTTTCTCTAGCGTTTTTCATGTTTCCTCTTTTGTCTTTCCTTGGCCAGCTATGGCTTGGGCAGAGATGGAACTGTAAACCCGTTGATCATCTGGTCTTCACTTTGCTCCCAAATATTAATCTGGGTCTTCATCTCCTGTTATAAACAGATCTCAGCTGACCCAGAGATGACTCTGCTTGAAGACTTTTTTTTTTTTTTTGGAGCATAAGAATTATTGGAAGGCCTCATTTAAAATCTCCAACCTGAGCCTCTCCTAGTTTTAATGACATTTGGATGCAGATTTGGATCCAGGCTTCACAGCTTGATTCATCTGTCCCAATCCATCTGTCCCCATAGCCAGCCAGAAGTCTATTCCAGGCAGACGATGGTAGGTCTGAGACTGAGGAAACAAGACACACTTCAGGTTCAGAGCTGTTGCTTACACAGTTCTCTTCCTGATCCATGTTAGCCCATTGCAGTCAGCCCTAACCATGCGTCATATGCAGTGCTAAAATCCTACGCCCTCCCCACTCACTTCTTCTGAAAGCTGGCAGACTTACACTGCCCCAGCAAAACATTGGGAAATAAATACATTGTGTATTTCAGGTGAGTGGTTGTGTCTGGTCTGGGGAATTGACTTGTATGGTTTCTCTCAGAACCCTAGTGAATCCCTCACTCATTACAGACAGACCCAGGGTACCACCTAGTTCCTGTGAGCCCTGGGGTCCTGGTGGGCATATGGCACCTGGGAGATCTGCATACCCTTGGCAAACCTGCAACAGGGTATTGTAGAGGAATGTCTCCAGTGCAAGTAGCAAGCAGGAGGTCCAGGGAAAGAAACAGGCAAAGCAGCCTGTTAAGGTTAAACCAAAAAAGTTGATATGGGCACAACACAGGGTAGCTTGGGCCTCTTTTTCCTTGTCCATCTCATCTTTGTTTAAGAACCATGTATGAATGGCTCTGTTGCTCCATCAAAAAGAAAACAAATCAACTAAACTTCTGCAAGTCCCATGGTTGATAACTTTAGTCCAAGTTTATACACCAGACTCTTTTTCTGATCCTGCTAAATCCTCAGAAGACAGCCAGCCCCAGTTCTGTCACCCCAGATGCCCTTGTGCTTTTTCAGGCTGAAGAGACAGTGGCTTAGGGATTTTCTCTCCCTCTCATCCCATCCCATGCCTTTCTTCCTCCAGCACCACCATGGAAATCCAACCCTGCACTGGCATCCATGTGTGCAGTAGATGGAAAGGGAAGGAGTGGTGAGAGAGATGCTCAGGGTGCACAGCAGTGGGGAGGGGATGCTGAGGGGAGTCAGGCTCACAGCTCCGTTGCAAAGCATCTTTCACAGTGTCTAGACACCAGCTGCTGGGTTACCACGGAAACCCCCAACTTTGGCTGACGGGAGGGAGCAGTGAGGTCTCCAGAGAAATGGGAGTAATGGAGGATGAGGGCCGGGAGAGAGAAGGGAGGATGCTCCTTGTGAATGTGAGGTGTTAACTCTGATACAGCTACATTTCCAAATACTTTTTTTTCCTGGAGAATAGGAAAGAAGCAGCCATCCTTCTTTCTTCCACTGCCATTTCCTTCCCACATTCATGGATGCAGCCAGGCCTGAAGGCTGAGAAAAATTATATGCCTACTGCTGATTGTTCATTTATTGCTGCCTATTGTCGGCACTTTTGTCCCAAGCTTCCTGTGTACTTTTGTCCCAAACTTGTCAATTTCAATCCAGCTAATGTTGGAAGAAGTCTACCCCAGTGGTTAGGTCTTCAGACAGTGAAATCTCCTTTAAAAATGCCACTCTCTTAGCCACTCTCAAAGCTACAAGCAAAGTCAGCTTCAGGGAGGACAGGGTGCTCCCACTTGGCCAGCAGTGTGATCTGTCACAGTGCTTCTGTGGGGATGCTTTGTTGCACCAGAAAGTGATGAGCAAGTGGAAGGCTGTGTAGTACAGCAGCCAAAGGCAAGGTAGAAGAGCTCTTTTGAGATGACAATGCCTTGGAGGCAGATGTTTTACACTGGTAGTGAGTGGCCTCCCACCAAACAGCACCAAGGGTTCTGTGACCTCAGCAGAATCCTACCAAGATTCCATGATCCTCACTGCCACGGAGCTTGAAGGGGAGAGATGGGAAGTGACTTGTGCAGAGTCTCCCCAGTCATCACCTTGAGGTCAAAGATGATCTGATGCACAGTCAGTTGCTCAGCTGCCTCAATGAACCAGAAAGGCTCCCTCCAGGAGCAATTCCAAATAACCAGTCCCTCCATCTCCTGCAAAAGGATGACCCAGCGTCAAAGATGCCTCTGCAGACACTTAGACCACAATCCTTCATTGTGATAAAACAGTATTTAATATCCAGATCATAGATTTAGGATGAACCTACACCTTTGTGAACATCAAGAGCTGTCTCCATTGTAAACTTCCCAGAATGCTACAGGCAGTCAGCAGTGTAAGTATCTATCTGGTCTCTGTCACGACCACAATAGCCCAACTCAGAATCATGAAGTATTTTATCCTTGTGACACCTCAAGAAAGAAAGAAGAAAGAAAAGAAAAAGCTTTTATCTGCATTTTATAATAGGCAAAGTATGAAGAACTGGTCTATGGTCACACAAAAGCCTGTAGAGGCTGAGTCGCCTTGGCTCTTCATTCCAGCACTTCATCCACTCACTCTGCACACAACAGCAGTTTTCTAAGTGTGATGCCGTGGGCCTGTTATTTTAGAAATTCTGTGAAGTCCTAATTTCAATCCAAAACTGGAGGTGCAGATATCTCAGCAATACTCCCAGAGCCATCACAGAAAGGCAGGTAGAAGAAAGGCATTCACTACTTCACCTGAAGAAAACATATGTAGTTGCTCTTTAATCTTCTCTCTTGCTCATGTTGATTTCTCATAGGTCCTGGAGATCAGAACAGGTACTCGTTTTATTTCCTTAAGTATCTTATGATTCAAACAGCTGGAATATAGAGATTTTAACTTGCTTCCAGCTGTGGAATACAGCAGTTGACAGCTGCTCGTCATATGTGTTGGAAAACGGGTCGTCCCCCATCTCACGGAACAACATTCTTTTCTGTCACCCATGTTTTCTCCCTTGCTGGGTTAAGTTCTGAATGACGGTTTAGAAAGAGGGGGCATGTGAATGGACAGAAGAACCAGGTCTTTAAAAGACACATCCATTTATTCTGTAGCCTCTTTAGAGGGACTGTTCTGTGAGATTATAGGGGAAAAATTAGAAGAAAGATAAGAAGAAATGGAAATATCCTGAGTAGATATAGGCCAATTGAACCTTATTGAAGTGATTGATAGTGATTGTTCCACAGCCAGGACATTCCTAGCAAAGTGATTAATTCAGGGAATGAAGCTTATAGCACTTTGGGGATGGTAGTTTGGATTTGGAGAGGCCTAGCAGATGCAACAGAGAATAGCACAGCAAGTGACAGAAGTTTGACAGACAGATCAGGTCCTTAGAGGTCTGCCCATCTTACATCTCTGCTGATCAGTCTAGCAATTGTGGTAGGATCAGTAGGGGGAAAAAATGAACCTGAAACTGTGGCAGACTGCTGGCATTCATGCACTGCTGATCCTGAAATAAAGAGGGTTAAGAAGAGGAAGGAAACATGCAGAGTGATAGAGCCTTTGAGTTCTCCATCTACAGCTCACACCTCCTCACACAGAACCAGCTGTGAGGCTGCTCTCCTCCTCTTCCCCAGCAAAGCTGTCCAGGGAAAAGAAACTATAGGAGGAAATCTCCCGTAATTGCGGCAAAACGGTCTAGAAATTCCTTCAGTGCATCCAGAATTAATGCGCTGCTCCTCCCCTCGTACTCCTCCCCCTTCAGCTGTCAGTGGCAGAAAAACAAATTGCTGCAGCTCTTACTACAAACCATGCTCCCACCTCCCTTCCCCCAGCCCAAAAGACATGTGCCATTCATAAGCTGCCTGACTGCTGGTCTCCATTATTAAAGCCTAGAAGACTGATAGATTGGGAATTCATGGAGCCTGCAAGCCTCCAACAACCACATTGCCATGGAAACCAGAGGCAGACTCCATCTCCTGCAGAAATGATATTGATCTAGCTGAAGGCAGGGAATTAGAATCAAGGAGAGGATATAAAATGTCTCTTTTTCTTCCCTTTACCATCCTCCCATTTTATGCTTAAATGAAGGAGAAATTTCATTTAGAGATCATGAGTTTGTTTCTGTCCATCATCATACACCAAGGCTCTGCAAACTGGATGCTGAAATTAATTAAATGCCTGTTGTCAGGCCTTCTACAGCCATCTTCCCGATAACTGTCTCCAGCAGTTGCAACATCAACAACATCAGCTCTTTGCATACAAGATATTACTAATACTTCTCAAATGTACAGCTGGTGTGCACACCCATAGAATCCCAGTCTGTTTTATGCAGAATGAACACTGAAACACAGCTCCTCCCTAGAAGGCAGGTCAGGCTTCATACTGTACCAAATGAAGCTCCTGGGAGCTTTTGCTTTTCATTTCAACAGGAGGAGGCTTGAGAGCCCAAACATAGGAAGAGGCATTTTGAATTACAAGCACTTGTGGGGACATCCTCACTTTGATATAACACAAAGTGGCATTACTGGTGCAGAGCAACCCTCCCTTCTTCTTGAAATCTCCTGTATGGGACTGCTTAATCATGGGGATCGAAAGATAAGGAATCACAGCCCCTGTCCTGCAAAACTGGCTGGGCAGCTGGACACTTTCCCGAGATCATCCTGCAAAGGCCAGATCCTCCTTGGTTTGTAGCCTCATCCCTTGGGTGCCCATGAGAAAGCCTAAAGGCTGGGAGGTGAAAAGCTACAACTTTTCTTAAGATAGAAGGTTGGGCTGTGTAGTTGCCCCTCCTGCCCCAAGAAGTCTCTATTACCTGAGGTGTGGGGATGCTTGCCCAGTAAGTGGTCAGCTCTAGGGAAAAGGAGGTGTAGTGTAGCCCTGAGCCTTGCACTGGTCATTTTCAGAGAGCCAAGCTGCACAGCAGAAAGGAAGGAACTGCCTGAAAAGCTTTTTATGAGTGCTTTTAGTGACAGCACCAGTCTTTCCTGCGAAGGTGGCAGCAGCTAGAATCACCAATTGTTATTGTAATTCAAATCTGGCAAGTTTGTTGTATTTTTGTATGGATTTTTCTGGTTTTGGGGGTGTTTTTAACCAGTCTTTAGAGCCATTTCTGCCAGTTTGAGAGGAACTTCCCACACTGAATTCTCTGAATACTGCGCCAAGCAAACTGATGCGGCTATCCCTCAGTAGCCATCTCAGTTTAACTGGCTTTTCACAATAACGACTCAATCAGGTGGGTAATGAATTCAGCCTTGGCATGAGGGTATTTGTTGGGACAGCTGCAAATGCTGGGGAGACCTCCTGCAGGCACAGCCAGGCAGCTTAATGCTCCATGCAGAGCCAGTTGTGGCATGGCCAGGTTGCATTACCTCTCCAGAGCAGCAGGTATGTCTGGGTTGTTAATGGCAAAGTTGAAGTACTGTACACTATGGTGGAAAAAAGTACCCTTACAGAGCACTAAGGCAGCCATTTGCTGAGCTAGTCTACAACAACAAGGCTTCTCTCCATCATCAAAGGACATTTCACCACTGCTTTGGCTGTCCCTTCCTAACACTCCCAGCCCAAGGTGGTCCTGACTCAGCTGTGGAGCCAAGCAGTAGCTGCTTCTCCACAATCTCATGTGTAGCCAAAGTCTGCCATGAAGCCCAACTCTGAACAGTTACCACAGCTCCCACTTGCAGCCAGGTGGCCAAGGTGGAACAGCCAATGCTTTAGGCTTGGGCACCATCATTTTGACAATGGAGGTCACAAGAAGGGGGCCTTATATGGTGCATAAACTCATCAGGCCTGAGCTGTTCTGCATTTGCTCTGGAACTGCACTGAGGCATAGGAAGCAGCCCCCACCATTTCAGGCTCATATTGTCTTCCCTGGTCCTCCAGCTGATTTTATTTGCTGTAAAGGTCCTTGGCTGCAGTCTTGCCTGCTGGTCACAGAGCAATGTTGTCAGATATTCACATGAATGAACATGTCTCTCTTATTCTTCCTCTCCTGCTGGAGCTGTTCCACTTCCATAAATCATTAAATATTCATTGGGCCAGAGGAAAACATTGACTCTGTAGAATAGTGGTGAGGGCACTCATCTGGAATAGTAGAGACCAAACTCCACATCCTGGCTCCAGCAAATAATAAATAATTTATACGAAGTGGAATAGCTCCATCAGAAGGGATCAGGGGAAGCTTTGTCCAGTAGCAAAATGGCTTGTTTGCAAAGCTTGCTGGATTTTAGCTTCCTAACATAAGGCATGGACCCACCCTGTTTTCTGTCCCATTCAGGGAGTACCTGACCCTCACATGCTAGCTACTCTAAAGGCAGGAAAATGTTTCTCTTTTTGCTTTAATCTACAAATCCCATAATTCCTGGTACTGGTATATTATGTTTGCATTTAAAAAAGTAATGGCTTCTCTATGAAACAAAGAGTTTCACAGAAAAATTACAGTCCAGCAGGACTCAGAAGTCCTATGTGGTTCTGCTTTGAACTGCATCTAGGCTTTACTTATCTTTTTGGGAGAACCACATGTACGTGTTTTTCAAGAAATGAGGGCAAGAAGTAGTTGTATGCTATATCAGTTAGGAGTGTCTGGACTTTTCTCCTTCTCTGATGCAAAAATTGATGACTCCATTCATCTTTCTCACAGTCATTTGTCTTCAGCAATGAAGAAGGTTTCTACCTTGAGGCACAAAGAAACATTTTCTTTCTCATTTTGTGTCTATTGAGTGTGGTGAAAAGTGCTGGGTTAGCGTCTCTTGAGATCAAAATCTTCTGCCCAGCAGCAGTGCTGCGCATTTCTTCCCCCTGCCTTCCTAGTGGGCCTCAGGTGTGTTTGGGAGAGGTTATGTCATGGACAACAGGTCAAGTTCAGTTCCTGTGACTGGCACCATGTCTAGCCACACACTGCTAAGTCTCCAAATGAAGGCTTGGCAGTAGTCCTGGGATGGTTTTGTGGCAACGTTCCTTCAGCCCCAAAGATAATCTTAAAGATATGTGCCAAAATAGTTTGCACTGCTGAAAGATCTTCAAAACACCCACCAGTTCCACTGCTTACAAATCCACAGCACCCTGAATGTCCATGCTGAACACAGGAGCTGTTGTGTGTGACAGCTGCGGGATTGAGCAGTGGTACAGAGTTGCAAGATCTAGGTGACACTCATGCCTGCTCACTGTTTGGCAATAAAGAAGTTATTTCCTTCCACAATCCGGATCTCTGGAGTACCAGTTGAATAATGTTCTGTGAATGCAAAGGGCAAGACAGAATTGCTGCTTGTATAAATTGTAGCAGCCTTACCAAAAGTAAACTCACAGCAACCCTCTGATCAGACCCCATGAATGTGGGGGATTCCCATTCCTTCTGACAAGGGAAAGCAGAAGACCAGTGATACAATATTGCACTGGGTCCCTTCCAGGGGAAGAAACATACAGACCATTTGAGAGCAGATATAAGATAAAGACCACTGGCTCCTTCAACTCGAACATCTTTCTGAAGTGCAGTGGAGCAAACTCCTCCCGAGGCTTGGTCTCCTATGGCATATCCCTTGTGTCATCACTGATGACTGAAGGTTGCTCTGAATTGCATATGACACTGATGCTGAAATCACAGGTGAAATCCTATCCTTATGTAAGTGTAGTGTAGGTAACACAGGAGGTTTAAAGTGGAATACATACTCTTTCATTTCTAAGCCCACACTCAGTAAGGGAATGGAGTCCTATAACCATTTGAAAACTAGACAGTTATGGATCTAGTCTGCACAAGCTTGCATTCACACCTCCCTCTCAGAGACTCGTGTCATTTCCAAATGAGTTTGGGCCTCAAGGGTTTAAGAAGTTTTTAAAAGTACTTGGCACCACCCCAGCTTTAAATTACTTTTACTTTACTCCATCTTCCATCTCTTCAAATGGTTATCAAGTAAGGTCCTTGAAACATTTTTTCACAGCTGCTAAGATGGTTTTGTCAAAGTCAGCAGCACTGGGGAGTGCCTCTGCATAATGGTCACAGCTCTTGCTCCTGCTGTCCTATCCCTTTCCCTGTACATGCAATGCATTGACAGCTATGTTTCTGTAGCTCTGCACCACTTTAGCACTGGGATTTGGATGCTCTTCCAAATGTCAGAGAGATTTTCTTCTTCATTAAGCCCTGTAGGTTACAGGTAATATCCGCTTATCATTAATAGCACTCCCAATTACAGTGTTTTGCTGAAGGAAGATGGAGAGGTTGAATAGTGTCTTCCACCTTCTGCTTTCTTTCGTAATGAAAAGAGGACTCATTTGCTATTGCCTCAAGGTACAGCTGGAAAATATGTGGTTCTTTGAACAGTGGATAATTGGGACCTTATGACCTTTATCTAAGACTTATTTGCATGAAGCACTGAGTCTCACTTTTCCGGTCATTAGAGGAAGAGCATTTTCTTTTACATCTCTGGACACTGTCCAGCTTTCCATAGTTCCTTTCCTGACTACTCTGCAGCCCAGCAAAGGGCAGGTGTCCAACAGGGACTACTGACTGCCAGGACTTCAGCTGAAATTTTCCACTCTGTTCCAGTGTCCCATGCTGACATTGCTGCAGCTAAGGACATAGAAAGAAAAAAGAAATATGTCCACAAATCATGTTCACATTTGGTGATTGTATAGCTAAGGCTCTTTACATGGTACAGGCCATAAGTGCTAAAGGATATGTAAAGGAAGCATTTGGCAAGGAACACAGGATTAAGAAAAAAGTCACAGTTCTAGTAATCTGCAAAACTAGATCAAACTCTCCTTCAGAAAAAAGGTAAGCATTACTCTTTATCATTTGAGTTTTCCACACACCTTGTTTTTAAGTATCTCCTCTATTTTCTGAAAGACATTCAACACCAAAAGAGAGGAAAGCTAGGGAATGAGAAAGCACTTCTTTAAGTCAAGCTTACAGAGAAATATATTATGCCTAGGGACCTGTTCAAATGGAGAATTTATAATACAGTCTTTCATAGGTCTATTGGAGGTCCAGAACTGGAAGTGGAAACTATCCCACAGAGTTGATGCCAGTGGCTTGACTTGTAAGCCTTCTGTCACTGCCTACATTTTCCTTGGCTCTCTGGGCCATTGCCCAGCCTCACAGATGACCACATGGCTGAACAAAAAAAATATTTCAGCAGTGTCTTTACAAAAGGGAGAACTCTCAAGTCATAGCAGTCATCAATATTCATTGGGTAGCTGTCTTTAAAAAGCAAGTTGTTGTTTTGCATAACAACTAGGACAGGGAGGAAAACAGAAGAAACATTGCCATTCTGGAAATATGTGTATACAAGTACAGCCTTTTCTGGACTAACGTGAACAGTATCTGTCACTCCATCTCATAAAGGAGATTTGCAGATTTAAAGAGAGTGTAGAGAAAAGGAACAAAAATCCTAAAAAGTATGGGAATACTTTCATAGAAAAAGCAATTGAAAGTGTTTCTTTAGTTTTCTTCATGAAAGAGATGAACAGCAACAGCTATGGTACTAAGCCCTCAGTGCATAAACGCATACTACATGATGCTACATATAATAATCAATGGCATAAAATTGGGCTATCAGAAGTTTTTGCTCTTTCTGTGACATGGCACAAGTACAGAAAGACATTTAAGGTAATGGTGGCAAATTTATCACTGAACTTTATAAGCATTGTGTAGTTGGTTGGAGTTGGGGAAGCTATTGATGCTTAGTCAATCAGATACTATATATATATATACATGTGTATATATATACATATATATATATATGCTATGTAATGCTGCATCATCAAAAGAGAGAACACATCATGCTTTAGGTGTTAAACTAAATCCTAGACAGTAGATAGGAATCAGTCCTAGAAGTAGAGAAGCAGTTTACCCCAGATCTGCAAGTAGCAGTTATCTCATGCCAGTCATTGCAAGAAGTACAATGAATGGATGCTAGGTCCGATCTGGCTTGGCAACTCCTGTGTTTCTCTACCAGTTACTTGCATGGACCCTTGTGAGTACAACTTCACCTTGCCAAAGCACACGGAATTTCCAGAGATTGGAAGTGATCACTGCACTGACATTGATAATCCAGTATTAATGCACCTATTATACAGCTCTTGAGGAATGTTTAAATAATCTGATTGTGCCGACCTGGTGAACTTTCAAAATCCTTTTCCTCTGCATTTGGCAGTCATCTGTACCACAGAGTAAGTACTGCTACTTTTAAAGTTCTGTTCCTTGGAGCTGTAAATCCCAGCTGATACTCTGCAAGATTATAACTATCTGAAAACTTCAGCCTACTTGATCCTAGTGTAAAGAGATGACACTGGCAGTAGTGCAGAGCACTTCTGGCAGCTACAGCAAACAGTCATCACTGAAATTTAATTGTCTATCTGTCTAGGCTGTCCACTGGTCTGTTATTTGAGCCCTTCTCAGCAGAGATTTTAGTTATCATTTATGGCAAAAAAACTCCCTCTCATGTGGGGATTTCAGAGCATTTTCTGAAGGTGATCTGAGTGCAGATGCAGTGGGTCACTGTGAAAAACATTGTAATGAGAGTGATTTTGAGCACAAGCTAATGAAGTTCAATCATTGATCTTGGCTATAGAGAGCCATGTGTGTAGCAGAAACAACTCCTATACAACATGAGCGCATACCATGACATTAGTATGCACTGCCCTAAACAGTATCACCTGCATGTATGGCTCATAAGAGCTCCTTCCTATGGAGATGCCTAAGAGTGGAATGCCCTCAGAAAACCCTGGTATACCATCTAAAATTCAGTATTGTGTGGGCTCAAGAGTGATATCTTTGCTCTGTTGTAAGAATACTATAAAGATGTAAAAAAGAGTGAGGCTGGCCAACCCTCACCATGAACAGGAACTCTGTGCAACATGCCATGATCAGTGAGGAGGGACTTGTCTGATACTGCAACAGCTGTAGTTCTCAGCATCAAAATGGATTAAATACTGCTGTGATCTTTCCTATAGTATGCACCCTTCACAAAATAAGCTATTCAACCAGCCTCGAGTGTCCATGCATTTCTTATTGAAGTCCAGAAAGAACTGGTACCTCTTCGGTACAAAAGAGTGATTAACCTGCTTTCCTTGAGAAGCCTTTTCAGAGTCAGCCCACATCTTCTTATCAGTAAATATGCTTAGTGACACCTAAGATTTTATTGAAAGAGGTCAAGTACTGCTTCACCACTAGCCCCACTAGTGCAGTTCCCACCTATATGGGGCAAGCTGTATCTCATTAGGAAACAGCAGACCTGAGGCATACATGGGACAAGAGACAATATTTCACTGCAACAGGGGAGGAAATCCTGGACCCGTAGCAGGTTGTGTGTAGGAAGATTGTGACATTTCCTTACCCTGCCCCTCACATGGCTATTTGCACCAATGCAAACCTGGCTGTGAAATACATACACCATGCTTATACCCATATAGACACAATGTAAAGATTAAAAATTTCAGAGCAACTGAGGACTAGACACACACTTCATACTTCAGCATGTGTCAGGAAACCTAAACTGCATTTATAGTCCTACTTTGTTGCTGGAGTAGTACTGCAGACAACAAAAATGCTGGCAATCTTACTTAGTGTTGTTCCCTCTGGGGCAGTCATAGGAAGACTACCGTATTTGCATTGCTTTCCTTGGCTGCCAGGTGCAGAACCAAAGATAAGCTCTCATGAAACAGGAAAGGCAGTGAGGTTGTTCTGCTTCATGCCAGCTACCCATGGGCCAAGACTGAAATTCCAAGTTACACAACTACAACCCTCTTGCATAGCACAAGCTGTACCTTCTAGGGGATACAAGACAATAGACAATCTTTCTTCACAAATCTTTATACAGACTGTGCTCCCTAAGTGCAGTATTGTCCTTCCATCAGTATGGTGATTGAACCGAAAACAAAGAACTGATTCAACTCTAAACCATGAAAAAGGATCCACAGGGACTTGCTTCCTCTGAGGAAATGAAGTGAAGACGGTGCCTCCCAGCGTTCCTTGCTTGAAGGATGCAGGGCCCTGAGGGAACTGCTGGTCATTTACATGCAAAGCAATTGTCACCTGGCTGATTTTTCATTTCAGCTGTGAAGCTGCTCCATTGTAATGCTATTTCATCAATGAGGAAAAAGCATTCTTTTTCATTCCCCAACAAAGGAAGATTAATTGATTTCCTCCGGCACAATTTACTCTTTCACATTTCTGGTTTTTGTTGTATTCTTACCTGACAATCTGAGAGTGCTTTTGATGTGAGATCCAGCCAAGTTTGAGGTGAGACTCAAAACCTTGTGAAAGTACAAAGAGAATCTAACATCGTGCGATATTCACCTCCTCTCCTCCCCGCAAGGTACACAGTAGCCCATCTTCTTCCATAGTCTGCTGTGCTGGATGCTGATCTCACTTCAAAGCTGCGCTAACACAGACTATTTCCAGTAACTTTGATGGAAACTTTTTGGATGTAAGCCAATGAAACCTAGATTAGAATGTCTCACCTGCTCATCCATATATAATGTATAAATCCCCACCAGCACTTTTGAGTTCTGTCCTGTTGAGTATGTTGGCATCTAAGGGAGCCTCTCTACTCCTAATACCAGCACCAAAGAGGATGCTCAGATGAGAAGACAACTTCTTGGCATGCTCATCATCACCAAAAAAATGTGAAGAAGTTTAAAAGATTGTCCTTGTATCAATCCTTCCTTGCCACTGAACAAAGTGCGCTGACTCATTTCATGCCTTGCCCTCGTTGGAATTCATCTATTTTTTTTCATCTATTTTTTGGTACACTGAAGATTGCTTAGAAACTGCCCTACTTGCACAACTGGGAATGTCTGGGGTTCCAGACCAACTAATACTGGTTACAAGACAGTTGCTTGAACCCATTTCCTAAGCCATTACCAACAGACAGATGAGTACACGGAACTGAATTACAAGGAGAGCTGAGGCTGTCAGGGGAACTAGTGACTGGTACAAAGAACCACTCCATCTCTCCCCCACTCCAGAAACACTAAATATTAAGCATTAAAAACTGTGCTCTCATTTTTATCTGGCTAGTTATTCCTTTCTCTGCTTTCTGTCTTTTTGTGTCCTGCCCTTAGATAAAAGCGAAAATCTCTTCTGGATATAAATTATATGCCCTTGCCTTTTGCTTGTGTTTGCACTGGGGAAGGTATCCACAGATAACACGATTCAGTCATTGTAGTAAAATTCAAGGCAGATGAACATCACTGCACAAAAGTAGCACGGCCAGCACGCCTCATGGTAGTAGCAGCCAAGCATGCCATGGCAACCAGCCAACTGGTGACATTGGCTAGGAGCCAATTTGATTTATTTTTGGCAGCCTGACACTGCATACTACTGTGCCAGTCTTCGATCACAGAAATGATAAGATATGACCTTTGAAAGCCAAGGGGACTGATGAAGCTGAAAGAGGATCTGTCCCCGTGCTGGCAGATGTTTGGTAGCCCTCCCTCTTCCATGAATGACCATCACAGCCATGCCAGCAACCACCAGCGCTGCGTTTGCTGTGGGATGACTGGGAGAAAGGTCAAGATAAGGTAAATATCTTTCAGTCTATGGAAAAAGTACCAAGAGAAAAACAGAGAGGTTTAAAGACATGAAAGAGGGAAATAGGATGAAGATAATAAAAAAGAAAACATAGGCTTTCTGTCAGGAAATGTTTCCTGATTGTGGGTACTTTTGTACTGTGATGATGCTCTTTAGAGGAATATTCTTTTAGGAATAAGCAGCTTCCTACTATTTTGGATACTGTGCTATAGAGTATATTGCAGAGCACAGCCCAGCATCCTCAAAGAGATGGACAAGAAGACCTATATAATCTTTTCTGCATTTCTTTCTTGGATGACTCTGGGGACACTTAACCAGCTGTTTGTGTTTGTGACCGGAAGGCTGATATCATACTGAAATAGGAATTCAGGAAAAAAAATCTATATTCATTAACATTTTAAAGAGGTTATCAGCTTGACTCTGGCCACACACCTTCCATGTTTGCTTTCTGCAAACATTACTAAGCTTGAGCATTGCTGCATGCATACTGAATAAGTATAAGTAGATGCACATACTGGTCTTGAACACTCAATCACTGAAAACTCATTTTTGAATATATATTTTATTGCAGATTTTCCAACTTACTCTGTTGGATAGATATTTACATAACTAATAGTATCATGTAAAAATGCATATTAAATCATGCATTTAAATGGCCACTTCAAATAATGTGGCCATGAATGATTGGCCGCTTCAAAAGATGTTAAAGCCAACAAAAGCATTGGGAAGATATCTGCAAATGTTTCAGAAGACTGCATAGAAATAAACCATTCTTTGATGACTGGCAACTCAAAACAGGTAAAATTAAGCAAGAGAAATATCTTGCTACTATAATTTCCTACCTCTATCCATTAGAGCAGATTAATCTGTACAAAAATGGAATGTTAGTTCAAAGCAGAATTATTCCTGTATAGGAATAAGGCATCCAAGTCTTAAATAAGAGGTAATTAGCTTTCATTGTCCTGTGTACAGAAGACCTCAAAACACTGATTCATTCTGTCCGATTTTTACCACTGATGTTTATACCTTTGCAAAGTGTAAAACCAATGCAAGTACAGCATGAAACGTACCAAATTATATTTCAAAAATTACATGGCATTTGTGTTGCCACTCAATTTATCACACAAAGTAAGAAAAACGGGCTGGGGACCTGGAGAACAAAAAGCCAACACGGACAATGCAATTTCAAGGCTTATTTCTAGAAACTTTTAAATGAGCAGATGTAAAACCAGCAACGCCTTGTAATTTTGTATAATCAGTTTAGATTCACACTCTTGAAGGTCGCTCCCCTCGCCCGTACCTTAAATCATAAATGTTCTACATGTGTTCCTGTCCCAGTACTTAATCTGTTCCTTTGGATATCTGTTTTTTCCTCTCTCTTCCTATCACTTTCTTGATCAGAAATAGAGTCGCCTGAAGCCCTGGGTTAGCTACGAAGCTTGGAAAACTAATTAGAGAGTAGGAGTTGTAATTTGTGGAGGAGAAGTAGTGGACCAAATGAAATTATGGAAAAGCATCAAATATAATACTGGATGCTGAGGTTTTCTAATGTTTACATCAGGCTGTTAATGAATATCAAGATGATATGCTATATTCTTCCCCAAACAGCTAATGAATGCAGAATGCCCTATACAACTGAGTGTCTCTCGAATGTGGAGGCCAGTTTTACTTGGCACTGCCTCTTAATTGAGTTTCATGTGGTGCCTATTGCATTGTTATTTTTGTTGTTGTTTAAGTATTTTTTCTTTGATAAAATAAGGAAGATAAAGAACAAGAGAGAAAAATATCCTTAGTTCTTTGATGCATTTTCTACCCAGCTCAGCTTTATAATTCAAAAATAACTCTTCTTTATGATTTTTAAGCAATACACCTCTGTTGAAAGTGCTCACTTTTGCCTCTCAAAACTTTTCACCCCTTCCTAGGGGATCCAGTTAAGCAGAGTTGCACTTGGTCAAGAGAAAAGAGTTGAAAACACCTCCTATAGTGACTCTGCATTCAAACCTCTCTTCTGTCCTCACTCACTGAGCTGTCAGGGCCTTTAACCTTCTCTTTCCCTACCTGATCCTCTTAATATATGGGCCTGAAGCAGCTTACGCATTTAAAATCTTCATGGAGGCATGGTTGTCATGGATTTCTCCTAGTAGAAAGGCTGGAAGTACTGACGTGGATGAAACTATAAGCACTGTTGATAATAAGATGTTACTGACTAGGATTTGGTTGTACTAAGAATCTCAGCCATTCACAAACAGATGGAAGAAGAACCACTCCTTTTGACTCCTTGACAATTCCACCAGCAAGGCTAAATGGCCTCCTGAAGTATGAGAGAGCTTTGTGGGAAGTCTTGTAAGATTTTCAGCTCAAGTTAGAAGCCTCCAGTGAGCTAGTATCAGCTCGGGCTATTTTGTTGCTCCAGTGGAGCTGTCTGTGCTAGTGTGACTGAGGAGGTTTTTCACTATCTTTAGCATATTGCAGCGCTCGGGGAGCTCTCTCAAGCTCCTCCCGTCACTGTGGAAAAAAAGGTTGGATGTCACCTCCATCTAGAGGAACAGGAACTTTGACAGAAGGTGCAGTATTTCTAAAAGCTGACAGGAAAAAAGGAAGAGGGTGTTAAGCCATAAAATTAATTTCCTCACATCCCTAAAACCCAGCAAGAGGATTCCCTTGTTAACTCTCATCTAATCCCTGCACCAGCTCTTGCTGGCCAACTGCACCCCCAAGAGACCCAGGGAAGTATCCATTTCTGGAGAGGCCCATTCCCTAGCGAGGCATTCACTCACCTGTCTTCTCTTCGGTTTGGCTGCTCTCCACTGTCTCCATTTGGGGTTGCGCTGTTGCCTTGGCAGTAGCATCCTCTGCGGCAGGGGTGGTGGTGGCAGTGGTGTCAGCAGCAGGCACGTCGGCTTGTTTAGGCTCCTCTTTGTCTTGGGCTTCATCAGCCTTCAAGGACGGTGAGTTATCAGTGGAAGCTTTAGTGGCACTTTCCCTTTCGGGGGCAGCGGCAGCAGTGGGCTTTTCCTCCGAGGAGGCAGCAGGAGTGGCAGCCTGTGGGGCTGGCTGCTCCGAGCCCGTGTCGGCGCCTCCATCTCCTTTTTTCTCCTCCGCTGGCGCGCTGCTGTCTTTGCTGCCCTCCTCCAGCTGGGCACTGTCAGCGGCGGCTGCTTCTGTGGCAGTGGGAGCTTCGCTTTCTTTGTTCTCGGCAGCTCCACCAGCAGGGCCTTCCTCCTTCTTGTCGGCGGCATCAGTCTCAGATGCTGGGGCATCTCCCTTCTTCTCCCCCTTGAGCTTTTTCCTTGTTATGTGTCCACGGAAGCTGGCCTGGATTTTGGTGGCTGCCTTATGAGCTTTATCTTCTGGTTTGATGCCATCTTGCTCAATCTTTTGGTCTCCATCCTCATTTTTTTCAACCTTTGAAAAAGAACAAGGGAGGAGGACAGAGGAGAAAAAAGCAAGAAAAATTAAGATTTCTCCAGGTGTATCACAGGCTCTGATTTTTTTAGGAATGTCCCACCTTCCCCTCCGCTAACTAGTGACAAGTCTCAAAGCAGCCTTTCCATTTAGGTTGGGAGCCAAGTGGCTCTGATTTCATCCTAAAGCTGGACAGACTTAGGTCTCCAGCCAAACCTCCAGCTGGAGGCTTGTAAAAGGAATTTAAAGCACCTCATCATCTCTGTCAGCAATGCTGAGAGCATCTTGGTTGTGTGGAAAGGCTTGCACCAGATGGGTTTTCTCTATTCTCATGATTTGTTTTCCCATCCATTTTGAAAGATACCAATTTATTTTTCCCCTATTCATTTTCAAAACACTCTCTCGAGGGGCATTTTCACAGTCTTTCCAAAT
Organism: Serilophus lunatus; assembly: GCA_013399895.1. Taxonomy (NCBI): domain Eukaryota; kingdom Metazoa; phylum Chordata; class Aves; order Passeriformes; family Eurylaimidae; genus Serilophus; species Serilophus lunatus. Next base: position 549,501 of record VXBA01004611.1, on the reverse strand, counting down.
CCACCTTTGTCTTCAAGTCTGTGTTTCTTTATAATGACACCTTGTTTCACAGGTGTGTGACTTCACTGACACCAAGTGTTTTGCCTTTTATAGCTTTTTGGCTCAGGATTGCCAACAGAGAACAGTATTGCTGCCTGCCCCACCACAGTTATGTGCTGTCAGACATACACAGATATTCATAGGATAAACACTCTGCCTGCAAGCATTCCAAGCACTTTGCCTTTGCTCTCCACTCGTGGTTTCACTGAAGGATTAATAGGCAGATTAATATCAGTCTTTCCAATTTCAGCAGACTATTATTATATCTCTTACTATTGGGGGGAATTCAGCCTTGTAACAAAGAACAGGCATTCCCCATGTTTTTTAGACTTAAATCATGCCTTAGAGTCTCAAATGGGACTAAAACAGAGCCTGTGCCTCATGCAGTCTGCTGCAGAGAGATAATGCTCAGCTTATAAACCTCCACTAAATCTACAGGACATATCATTCTTCACCCCAATAATTTAGCAGCCCTCAGGCAAGTAACAGCTCAGCTGCATATTGATGAAAGGACACTATTCTATTAATATTCCCATTGGGAAGCTTTCAAAAGACCTACTTGGAAACAGAGCTACTGGCCTCTGTGCTGTCTGCAACTGTTTTCTAACACTGGCTCAGGTCAGAAAACAAAGAAAATGAGCTGGCTGAGAAAGATAGAAGCGTTTACACTTGGATGGGAAGAGGGAACCACTCCTTTGGCCCTTGCAACTAAGATGTGTCATCTGAAGGAAGGCTCCAGACCAGAAGACCAAAGAGAGCCTATAAATACATTCAATAAAAGTTTGGCAGGAAGAAGGGAGAAGAAGCCACTGCAACATGCACACGTGCAAACATCATGCTTATGGAGAGGGGAGAGAAGACTGTCCACCACTGGGAAACAGACTGGACATTATCACTTCCACAGCACAAGATAGGGTCATGCACACATATGTGAGTGAAGCTGTGCCAGTGAACCAGTTGTCCACTAGCATGCCAGAGGTGGTACCCACTATGACCCCTCGGGTCCCCAGTGAGCGCAGGATCTCCCACCCTAGCACTGGTGCCCATCATTCCTTGAGTGGGTATGGTGGCTGGAGAACAAGCAGCCCTAAATCACCAAGGAAAAGAGCCACCCCACAAATGCAGATTGGTCTATATATAGCAGGAAGTCTAGGAGGGAGCCTAGGTGCCAGGATGCTTGTGTAGAGAGTGTAAGCCTGTGAATGAATATGTAACTGAGGTTCATAGACAGAATTCTGCACAAAGAGTTTTTGTGCTCCTGACCATGCCCAGGGGCAAAATGGTTGTTGCACCAACCACAGAGGCACAGCTGAGCATTACGTCTACACTCCCCCAAGTGCATTAAGTGACACGGTTTAGAAAGTGGTCTTCCATGTTTGTCTCAGCTTGTCATAGAGCAGGTGATGGCTATGTGTAAAGACGATGCAGACATTAGCATGTTGTAAACATTCGTGTATTCGTATTTTTTCTTCCATAGCTAACTCGACACGGTATTACTCAGCATCTGGGGTAAGCTTTTCAGCCTACATCAGCACGAGAGGGCAGAAACAAATTGGAAGTACCTTTAGACTAGCTAAGGTAGTGCAGAGCTCCACACAGGCTCATCCATCCTGTTCCTTCGACAAATTTCACGGTTTGCAGCAAGTCCTGTGTTGCTGTGGCAACCTAACCTTATACCTGAACTACGTGGTTTAAGGAAATCTTGAGTGTCCTGGAATTACACAGGAGCTACAGGGACGTGAAGATAGATTAGGTACTCCTTTCTAGAACTGTGTAATGCTTAGATGCCCTAGCTTTGACTCTCTCTCTCTAAGGAATGTGGCAGCAGCAAGACTGGGAGACTGGAAAGACAATTTAGACATAATTACAAGACCCTAAAAGTCCAGTCCTCATGCCTGATTCCTGCAAAATCATTACTGAATATGACAAAATTGTTAATCCCTAGATAAAAATAACCACTGACTGAAAGGAGATTTCCCTTTTCACTGGCCTTGTTGCTTTCTTATCCCACATACCTCCTGCATCAGTCAGGACAGCTATTAGGAATTGTGGTCTGCTGCATTTCTGAGTCTCTGACTCCAGAGGAGTTACTCTGTTATCTGGGCTGTGTAACCCTGTGAAGACTTATCTCCTTCCTACTGGTAGCAGGAGGCCAGGGGAGAAGCACTCACAGAAAGCTATGACTGCCAGCCAACCTTTGACCTGGCCGGGAATGGGAGAGCACTTCTCTCCAGAGAGGTCTGACCGAAACCTCTCACCTGCACCTTACAGCATGACAGAGCTAAAAGGCTCCTTTGCTATTCCAATGGCATCACTGGCCTTTTATCCCAGTTGAGGCCATATCTGTTTAAGTCCTTGACAGATCCCAAGTTTTGCAACTGCAAAATGTTTTTCCATTCAGGTGCTTTCAGTATCATTTCAGATACAAAAGACAAAAAAAACCATGAGACCGGGGCAGAGTTCAAGACTGTGGATGAAAGAAATGTACCAATAGTTTGCCAGGAGTCCCATTTCTATTCAGTCCTTCCCCACATAAGCATCCCAGGCATTTGAAACAGGTTTTTTTTAGGCTCCTGGGCTGCAGGTACTTCTAGGGTAGGACAGTGTCCATACACTAGTGATAATTATCATGTTGTATAACAATGGGTTGGGTGAGAAACAGGTTTTTCAGGGGGAAATTTCTCAAAAGCTCAAAAACAAAACAAGAGCTTTTCATCTGTGGATTGTGTGCACAGCAGATAAACTTTAATTAAGGAAGCATTCAAAAATAACCTGTATATAACAAAGTTCCTGGAAAGCAATTTGTCTTCCTTGGAAAACTAAAAGGGTGAGTCAGCCCTGCCAAGATGCATTCAAAAGCATGTCAGTGGAAAATAAGAAATCTGTCTGTCTTACCTATTGCTCATGTGTATATAACATCTTGGTTGTTGTATTGTGGCTAGAATAAAGTGACTGTTATTTCTGATATTTGTATGGAATCTAGAGTTCCCAGCTAGGAATCAGATCTGATAAGAATAAGTTTCACACATCAGTCTTCCTCCACATCTCCCCTTCATTTACTCTTCCATGTGTATAGTAAACTCATACTAATAGGTTGGATATCATGAGAAATTTTTTCACAGTGAGAGTGATTTCCCACTGGAATGGGCTTCCCAGGGAGGTGGTGGAGTCACCGTCCCTGGATGTGTTTAAGGATAGGTTGGATAATGAACTTAGTGACATGGTTTAGATGGTTTAGATGTTAGACTGGTGTTGGATAGGTTGTTAACCTAGGTAAAGGTTGGACATGATGATCTCTATGGTCTTTTCCAACCTTGTTAATTCTGCGTAATTCTGTGTAATACTAAATATTGATATTGTAAGGGTACATGCAATATATTGCCACGTCACACAAAACAAATGCCCTCTGTTTCACCACTTAGTGTGAAATAAATCATAGATCCTATAATGGCAGAAAGATTTGAAATCACTGAGGCTAGTGGATACCGAGCTAAATGGATATATAAAAAGGACATACATAGTCAAATGTTCACATTTTTATTTGGACCATCCTGACATACTCAATGAAGCCACTGTGCAAAGCTTTGCTTTTATGAAATACATTGTTAAGTTTTTATGTCTCTATCTAAACAGCCTACAGCATTTTTCCAGTCCTAGAGGGATGATCCTCTCACCAGCTCCATCTGCTTGTCTGCCACACCTCCAGGTTTCTAGGACATCCCTTCCCAAGCAGACTGTTCCTGTAAGTGAGACTTTTCTTGCTATCACATAGCTGAGAGAGTAAGAGATAAGAAATTAGTATTTAAGACACAGATAGGGCAGAGGTTAGTTCTTAGGTATCAGGAATGTAGAAATTTCCTGGAGCCATGGACACAAGATTTCTAATCTCTGGCCACCTTTCCACCTTCCATCTCCAAAGTCACAGCTTACAGGGGGGTCAGAATATGGCAAAGAATTAAGAAAGTATTACTATAAAGTTCATACCCTTTTAAATGTCTCACATGCTGGTATTTCAGGAAAGGAGAAATGGAGAAACTAGGTGTTTTCCAGATGTTCCACATGTTTGCAATCACATAAATGCAAAGAAAGGAGGAGACTGAGTGCTTTGGTTCTTGCTTGCCATTCACCCACTTGTCTCTCATGGTGTTCCCCATTGCCCGGCCTTGGAAAAATAATCACATTGCTTTGTATTTTGACTGCTGGGATGGAGAAACCAAGAAAGAATTTACTCTTCTATTATAAGGTCCTTGAATACTACACAGCCTCCTCTCCCCCTCTCTATAGCCCTCCTTTTCCTGCTGTTTGTCTGCCCTCCAATGTGTAGCATGTATCAACTTCCTTAATGTTCATCCCAGGATCAGGCTGCTATATGGTCAGCCATCACCCTGGTATCCCGCTCCTTTCTGTCCTTACTTACTAGCTCCTCTTAAATGTGACACCAAATCCCAAAGCCCTTCAATACACATTGCTGTCTCCCAGTATTCTGAAACCTGTGTGCTAGAAGCCCAGATTTAGGACTTACACCTCTTTCACCAGAGAAAGCATCAATACCAACCAGAGCCTGGACATCCATAGGACCATTGACTGTTATCAGTAACTCACTTCACAACTCAAGGGAAATATGATACCTGATTATTAAGAAAACAAGCAAACAACCAACCAAACTGCATTCTCCATGTAAAGATACAGGGGCCCAAAGACATTCCTTTCTCATGACACCTGCGCTAAGGTACACGTGAAAATCTTTCCTTCGGTTATTTATGTGAACTGGTGCTGAGTCAATTAACCTGTGCTATTTGAGGATTAAGTTGCATCTCAGCCCATGCTCTACTCTTGACCAGAGCAAAATGCATGTTCATACTGATGTTATTCAAGGTCACTTGGGCCCAGAATCACAAAGAAATTTAGGTACACAACTCCCATTGATTTGACAGGATTAAGTCACTTCAATGTTTTTTGTGGACCTGGCTCTACATGACCTGATTTGTCTCAGAGACAGCATTTAAGGAGCATAAAAAGACCAGATGTCTCCCCAGAAGGAGTGAAGCATAGACACGTGAAAGAGAGAAATGGCTTTCATGCCTTGTGAAGTGAGGAAGCAATTTAGCACACAGAACAGCTTTTTTTAACCCGGTTAAATGGTGTGAAGACACCTGGCTAGAGGATGGCACCTGTCAGCACAACCTGTCTGCAAGGCGAAGAAACAGAGTTCCTTTTTTTTCCCAGGATAACTATGGTGATGGTGGTTAAAACACCCTTGAGAAAGAAAAGGTTAATTTATCCCTCAGAAGTCCTATGCAGGATTGTTCCCTAGGGTATAACTAGGAGGCTTTCAGCTCTCCAGTTTCAAATCCTCTAACAATGGAGTTTCCACCCTTTCCTCTACAAGATCCACTCACTTACAGGAAATTTCCTCTCTATTTTATGGTGCCTAGAATGGAATAAGATAATGATGGCCAGGCAGATGAGTAGATGTTAATCACTCGTGTACAGAGATGGAGAAAAGAGGTAGAACATAATCAAAGATGGATCTATTTAGATATTTCCAGTGTGCCTTCTCAATAAATCTGTTACACTCTCCTCACCTGTTTTGTGACTCACCATTCTGTTTGTCACTCTGTTTCTGTTAGGCTGATGGTCAACCACGGTGTCATGAAGCTTCAATAGCTTCAACAGTTAAATGGAGAAAGGCACTCAGTACTGTTTATGCTGCCTTTGCATGCTGGGTGAAAGATGCCTCTGAAACTGATGCAAAGTGGATAATGTTCAGGATTGATGCTTTCTGGAGCAGAGTGGCTCATGGGGAACACTTGCTTTGGGTGTGATCTGGGCTCTGTGGAGCACTTCAGTGGTTGGGGAGCACATTCATCTTTCAATTTAAAGCACAGAGGGTCTCAGAAGCAGGACTGGGCTGCAACTTGTCCAGGTGGTGCTTTCATAGTTAATGTCAAAGGTGTGTGTATATCCTGTGGTATGGCCTAGGTGTATAAGGGCACTCAAGGGCACAAAGTCTCTGTGGAATGTGTTGAAGGTCTTGGGTGTTTCACCCAATCAACATCTATGCTCTTGCCTTGAGGTTGGATCCTGGTGCAAACTGTACTGTCAGCTGTGCTAGTCTTTTTGAGAGAAATACTTGTGTCACTCCAGAAGGAACCAGACAGCAGGCATTCAGACCGAGGGGTCAAAGCCTAGGAAGGAGGTAGGAAGATATCCAAACTGACAGTATAAATCAGCCCACAAGATAACCCACATTGAAGAAAACCAGAAAAATGACCAGGTCATTAATTTCCCTTGAACTATGCTTTGATCAGAAAAGTCCATTCAAAGAATATGCAGTTTCTGATGCAGACGTCCTTAGACGGAAATGCAAGGTTGGATATTACTGGACTAAAGAGAAATTATATCTAAGCTCAAGCAATGTGGTTTGTTTGGTTTCTTTGGGGCATTTGGGCAAGGATGATTGCTGCTATAACAATTAATTTGAAGTAGCACTTTCAGACTCTGAATCCCATGGTCTGCTGACCATGAGCAGGTAGTAAAACCTAGAATTATCAATCTGTCTCCCTCTCCATCTTTTCTCTCTCACTCTCCTTTTTTTCCCTTTCTTGCTAAGTTTTAGACTACACAAAAATTTTCAGGGAACTGTTATTAACCTCTGGTGGCTCAGAGTGCTTGCTCCCATGAAAGATGACTATATTTGCTTTGGATCTAGCTACAGTCAAGGGACAGAGGCTAATTTACTGCTCAGATTTGTTTCCCTGAGATCTAGGCAGACAACTGCTGAGATTCCCCAGAGTCCAGGCTTATGCAGGGTCTCCAGAAGCACTTCCACAAGAAGCAGCAACTTGTATCCTAGTTCCACCCCATTCCTGCCATGAGAACATGAGGCAACTCATCCTTCAAGCATGTCAACCACACTACTCAGCTTGATATTACCTACAAACACGCCGATGGTGCACTTGATCCCAATTGTCATTGAGGAAGACATTAAATAGCACTAGTCCCTTTATAGACCCCTAAAGGATACTACTAGTCATCAATATCTACTGGGACTCCGAGTTGCTCACCGAGTACCTTCTGGATGCAACTGCCCACCCAGTTTCTCACCCACCAAAGAGTCCACCCATCAAATCTATCTTTCCAATTTTGAAAAAAGGATGTCATTGGGGACCATGTTAAAGGCCTTACAGAAGTCAGCAGGGATGACATCTGTAGCCCTTCCCTTGCTCACTCACATAGTCACTCCATCATAGAAAACCACTAGATTAGTCAGGCAGGACTTGCCCGTGGCGACAACATGCACACTGCTCTGTCCTTCAGGTGCCTTCCCTCATATCTCTGTGTCACCTACTAATTGGAAAGGGTGATGCTTACTCTGCCCTTGAAACCCGAAGTTTTGCCAACAATGTCCCCACTCCCCAAGGAGCACAGTACAATCTTCCAAATCATCAGAGCTGCCCCCAGCAAAACCCAGGTAAACAGCATTGCAGGTGTATGGAATTTGATAAACTGGCCCTAAACCAGTTCCAGCTGAGATAGCATCTCTCATGATCACTTCAGCTTTTGTTCCAGATAGACCAATCCACATCACCATTGCAGCTAAACTCTGTGTGTGCCAGGATCTTGTATCTGCAAAGAGCAGTTATCCATAGCAAAGGCTTCTGCCTAGTGGTATAGACTCTATCTCCTCACTAGGACAGCTGGCTTTTTCTCAGCTTCCAATCCTGATGGATTCAACAGGTCTCAGTGGCATGGCCTCGGTTTACTAGGCAGGATTGTTTCCACTGGCTCTGCTTCTTGCTCCATGGGTTTTCTTGACCCTGCTAACATCAGACCCAGCTTCACAAGGACAGGGTCAGCCCTTGCTGCTGGAGGCAGAGAATAAGGATGTTGAGTGCTGGCTCCGACATTCATGGAAACTCAGTTTATTTTTATTTTAGCGGTAGCATTGATGTTGATGTTTTCTCCACAGATCTACCAGCTGGCTGAGAGGACTGTCATGACAGCATGTGCATGAATTCACCACAAGCAGTGGCTAAGACATGGACCCCTCTTATGAATCTGAATTCTTCACAGCAACAGCACATCTTGGATGCCAGGGACCTTATAGAAGACCTTCTGTGGCATTATTCTTGGCCTACATTTATTTCTCATTCCTTTTACGTGTTTAAAAAACAAGCAGAGAAAGAAGGACAGATATCCATATCTCCTCCCTGCTTAGGCACTACTTCAGGTGCAAATAGGAATTTAGACCTACTCTTAAGATATCAAATATAGGAGACAGGTCACTAGTCCCATTACAAGCTTACTTCTGACTTGCAGAAAAGTGTAAGAAGACCTAGACCATCTCTTTCTATTCTTCCTATCCCAAAGTTTATACAAGTTGTTAACAAACAGTTATAATGAGATCTTATTGAAAGTCCAATGCCAAATACAACATCAGATGATGAAAGTGGAGTTTAATTTCGTTGATTTCAATGACATTTTACTAGGAATAATTTTTACAAGACCTCTGTGATCTGATGCTCCATACAACTTTCAAGAAGAGATATTTTTAGGTTTAGAAGGAATCTGAACCTAATTGAATTAGTATTTGTAGTGTTGCAAGAGCCTCCAATGCATGGGGTGCAAAGACTTGTGCAACACTTAAGATGTACTCTTATCTATTTCCTCCTGTCACTGCAGGATGAGAACATCCTAAAAGGAGGTTTATGTATCTGCCAGAATGTGAAAGGTCTCTTCAGGGGACCTGAATGACACGGTTGCTTTTACCCAAGAACTTAGGCTTGACCATCTGAGACCATGCCTAGTTTGTGTAATTTCAGTGCTCTCCATGGTCTGTAAAACTGATGAATCAAGCCTGTGATTGCAGCTGTCATTCCTGAATGGCACAATGCTGAAGGTATAATGTTGTGCCATACCCTTCTCGCATCCTTCAAGTAGGGTTGTCACCAGAGTATAGGCATGATTTTGATTGGAAAGATCCTTTGGGGCCACAGGCAGCTGAACATGAGACCCGGTAGCCCCAGGGCTTAATCACTTATTCTGGAGACTGGCACTGAGCTATGGGAAATGCACATGTGGCTTTGAGCCATTTTGTTTCCTACTTTCCTCTTTTACTGTATTCAACCCTACTGAAAAAGGGGGAGGGGGGAGGCAAGCCTTCAGTGCCTACTGCAAAAGACCTTTTGTGGACCCTGTTAAGTTAGTGCTATAAAGACCCCCAGCCAAAGGGAACACGTTGAATAGATGTGCTAGGGAAAAACTGACACAAGTGTTTGGATCTGCCACTTAAAAGGGCTGGTATATCACAGCCACATTTATATAGTCACCCAGATCTTCTCCTAATCCTCCTGCTGCAAGACGGCTGTTCTTTCATTCAATTTTTCAATTTTTTTTCAGCCCTTGGGCTTCCCATCTTAAGGTTGTCATTAAAAAAGGGCTACAATAAAATTTAAATATCTTGGTCCTAAAGTTTTCTGGCTCTTTTGCATTCTTCAGTCAGGAAGCATGTACTGCATATTGTGGTGTGTTTTCCCCAGGCACACAGTTCAGATGACTCTGTATCTGGTGTATCTGTAGCAGAACCATAGTGTACATTCAGGCACCCCTGGAGCCCTACCTGTGGCAGCTTTACTCTGCTCCCTGGCAGAGAAGCTGGGGGATAAGGTACCTCTGGTAAGGACCAAGAGATGGCTGGATAGGCAGAGTGCTCAGAGCTCCTTCCATTCTTTTCTGCACTGCTGCAGGTATGATATGGAAAAAGAGATTTCATCTTGAGAAGGACTTACGAGTTTCTGGAATCAGAACTTTCTCCCTTCAGAACTTTCTTCCCATGCAAAACCAGACAGAAAGCACTGGGAAGTTTGCATAGACAATCTAACACCAGGAAATGGACAGTGTTACCTCTTCTGTCAGTAAGGGGAGTTCACATTGCGCAGCTTTGTCACACACTGAAGAGGAAATAACTGGAAATCTCCAGAGTGCTCTAGGCCCTCCTTGTACAGTGCAGCAGAGCTGATTTTGTTCACCTTTAACTCACGCTGCAAGAGTGTTTTTACCAGTCTTTGGACATTTCCCTCAAAGACAATCCTCTCAGTTTCTCTGGTAGTTTATTCCATTGGTGAACTGAAGAACTCCTCACAGAGTTTTGGCCAGCCTCCTGCATCTTGTCTATGCCAAGATCAGCTTATTTCTGCTTTCTTAGTAACACTTCTTCATGTATCAATAGCTCTCACCTGTCATACCATCCCACTTTGTCAGATCACTCTTTCTAGCCCTCTTAAGCCCTACTCAGAGATCTTACTTTGGTTACTGAATTCACATTTGTTCTATTGAGATAATACTAAAATGTCTCCCCAGCTTTAATGAATAATGAAACACTATACTTACTAAAATAGTAATTAGCAATATAGCTAAAAATAAATCAATGTGTAGATCAGACTCCCAAAGGCAGCGGGAAAAGCTGCAGCCATGAAAATAGGTGGAGCTGAAAATAGCTAGGCATTTAGGGGAAGGGAAAAAGGGAAAAAAGAAACAACTTAGGGGAACTTCTGAATGGCTAAGTGTCCTATAGATAGTTAGTAATCCACACAGATTGTTAAACACAGTCCTGAGTCTGACTGCTCCATCTCCTGTCAGCATCCCCCAAATGCTACTCAGCACTATTTAGGAGGTTTCTGAGGATGCCAAGAAGCTGCAGCAGCTAGGACAAGTAAGATGGAGCGGAAGAATGTCAAACACGCTTCTTCCACGAGTTTCCATCTATTGTCCTAATGCTGAGCTTCCAGATGAAGGAAGAGGTTCTTGCTGTAAGAAGAACCAAATGCATAAGGATTTATAATATTGAAAACCATTGTTATTTCTACATCCTTGGGATAGATCTTCCTTGTGGTGCAGGAAAGGAAGCAACGAAACAAGCAACAAGAAACTGGAGTATGTTGAAAAGAAGTAAGGGCACAGGGAGCATACAAGTTTACAGAGGGAAAACAATTCAGATACTATAGGAGTCAGCCTGCTTTCTCCTACCACCACCAAAAATAAAGTGCCATTTTTTCATAGAAAGATGTAATTCTTGCTGCTTCAGGAAACCTCAGGACAAGGCTTGTTCTTTCCAGTCCAATTTATTGACCCATTAACATTAAGAAAACTAAGTCCTTCATAAGACACATTGTTGGAGTCAACCACATTGTAGGTCTGCTCATGTGAGGCAAAGATCACGATGTGCAAATGTCTATGTTATGTGGCCAGGTTATGTAATTAATTGCACTCTACTTTTCAGATTAACTGGTCCCTCAGCCATGAAAATATGCAATTTCCATTATAGCAAATGATTATCTAAAATTTTCCCAGGAGTGCAGTGGTTTATTTCTTTTTCTTTTTTTGCTAGCTCTTTCTTTTTCTCTTTCTCAATCAGAGAGAGGAAATAATATTGTACAACTATCACAACTGCATGTCACAAACGCTCTCACTCATATATATGTAAACATAGTGGAGTAAGTGAGTAATTTGCAAGAAATCCACTGCCTGAAGTCAGTTTGCATAATGAATTCACCAAATCTTACTGAAATTAAATCAGAAATGAACCCTAGATAGGGAATATTTTCACACACATTAAATTCAACAAGATTCATTTGATTTCATCTAGAAAGGATGAGTTATGAATGTACAAACACTTTCTGTACTCCTTCAAACCAGACACTAAGGTTTGGGGATCTGCCTGATCCTTAGTAGTATCTAAGAATTGCACCTTTTGAGGCTTTCAGTTAGCCAACATTTTTCTCTCGCTGCAAAGCAGAGGAAAAAGTTTCCACATGTATTTTGCTTTGGTTGCAATTATTTTGAAGCCTGAAGAAAATATAACACATTCCCCAACATGCCTGCTTGTACTCTCACAGAACTTTACCATGAATTATTAACATTTTAGTATACATTCCTGTGCTGTAGCCCTAGTGGTTCCATATAAAGTTGACTGAAAGAAGAATTAAAGGGACGAGTTGTTAAGGAATGAATGTTGGGACCTTGACAAATGCCTACTTGCCTTAATCCTATTGAAACCAGTGTGAATTAGGCACCAAGGCTCTCTGAAAATCCTGCTAGGCTACTGCCTATATAAATCTTATTTGTTAGGACAGTTCTGTAAATTACCTAATACCACCCTGCCACTGTTTGGAACAAGGCTTGTAAATATCTGCTGCAAGATTGCAAAGTAAAACAAAGTAGCTTATAGAAGATTTAAAGCGCTAGTAGGAAATCTGGATATTTGAAGCTTAGGAACCTCAGGGCTATAATGGGATTACACTAAAATCTTGGTCCTAGTTTTTGCAGTTGGAAGTTGGAAAGTTAAAATGCAGGAGGCAGAAGCCTGGCAAAAGAGAACAGAGGATCTCAGGGGTTAGGGTAGCCAACAGATGGCTACCCTACAGCACTACCCCACCTTTTCTGCTGAATTCTTCTGTTATTCTGGTCCATACTTTTTATGGGGTGATTCCTAGTGACAAGTTCTGCATCTCTGAGTGGATAAGTTCAGATAACTTGAGTCTGATTTGGAGCAGTGCTGAGCATTCAGAGCTGCAGCTGACAGTAATGGGAGATATTTTCAAATAAGTGCAATTTTAAAAAAACCCACCTACTCATAAAAGTCAGGTCCTCCGTTTCTGAAATTCAGAACATAAAACTAGAGACTCCTGCTGACCAAACTCTTTGTGCCTCAGCTGTCCATCTGCAAAAACTTATTAAAAGTACTCAGTTGTCTCACATGGGAGTTGCAAAGATTTGTTAAGTAATGTTAGAGATGTGCTCAGAATCACAAAACAGCTCAGGACAAAATTAGTATTTCTGATTTCAGAGCAGAGTTTGAACACTATTAAGAAACGTTGTGGGGTCACACATTGACTTACGCAAAAACAAAATATTGAATATATGCTCATTAAGTGAGCACTGTCTATTCTGTGACCTGAATATGGTAGGAATCCCTGTAAAGAAGAATGTGTTACTCTTATTAGAAGTGTACTGAAATGCATTCACAGCAGGAGACCATACTGAGGTTGCAGAGGCAACTGCATTCCTATTGTTGCTAATTCTTCTTATACTTGATTTAGCATCCTTAATAACTTTCTTCTAACAGCTTCTCCATGGTCTTTATTACATATATACTAGCTCATGTTGCAGCTGAAGCTTAAATCTATTTCCACTCTTACTAATGTGGGATAATTCAACTTTTACCCAAATTTCACTTTCTAAAATGTAATTAAACTAAATCATGGGAGCTCAAACCTCTTGGCTTCATGAGCACCTTAGAAAAGAAAAAAAACCAAACAATAAAAGAACTTCCAATATCCAAGAGGTGTCAAACCCCTACTCAGTGCCTTAGGTGAAGTGAGGGATTTTCAATAAGAAACTCCTAGGCAGAAAACAGCAACGATTCCACAAGGTGCCAGCATCCAGTGTGAGGTAGGGTGAGACCAGGTGCCAGACTGACCCCCAGAGCTTGGAGGAAGCTGTTGGCCTCAGAAGACCCTGAGAGTTTCCTTCCGCATGGAGACACCGATAAAAAAAAGCAGTCCCAGCACAAGCTAGAAGTAATACAACATTATCTCCATTGCCTCAAGCTGAACCAAGGGAGGTTCAGGTTTAATGTGAGGAGGAATTTCTTCACAGAAAGGGTTTTCATGCACTGGCCCAGACAGGTGATATGGATTCATCACCCCTGGAGGTGTCCAAGAAATCACTGGATGGGGCACTTAGTGTTATGGTTGGGTCACCAAGGTGGTGATCGGTCAAAGGTTGGACTTGATGATCTTGGGAGGTCTTTTCCAACCTAAATGATTCTGTGATTCAATTGTGGGGGTCATACTTCAGTATCCGCCTCTGGCTTAAAAGCCACAAATTTGCCATCCCTGAATTAGGTGAGGCAGGATTATCAGCAGAAAATGAAACATTTTTCTTGGAAAAAAAATTAATAGAAAGTATGCCTTATCTGGCAATTTAATGAGTGCACAACTGCTGCATCAGGGAATAGACCCCTAAAGATTTAATCATTTAGTTTATACAAAAAAGCTACTGAATAAAGAATTACTTTGTTCAAAGGATCAGTTATACTCTTGCCTCATTTTCAGCAACTCCATGGCTGACCTGGAACACCAGAGCTGGAATAGGAGGGGTGCTGCAGGGCAAAGGCACAGGGAAAAAAAAACAAAAAAAACAAAAACGTGATAAAAGTGGAGCAAAGAAATGGCAGAAATTCTGTTCAGCTCTTTCCTGTGCTATGTATAAGTGAGCATTATTTCACTGCCACTGGCAGCAAACTGACCTCCTGTTTACACCACACTACTAGAAGCTTGTTTTTTTTAAAAAAAAAAACCCCGTGCCTATCTCCAATTCTGATTAGCTTCTCCAGTCATTTCTGTGCTGCTCAATTTTCAGAAATAGATTTCCAAACAGCAGAATTGCTCTGTATGGTACCTCTCAGAAGTACTCAGCATACTCTGTTGTCTGCTGCACCTGACAGCAGGAAGAGCTTAGAGGAAAGCACCCAAGAGAGAAGTTGAAAAATTACAGGTTGAGGATATAAGCATCAATAACACCATATTGTGTGAAGCCGAGAGGCAATGAATCATATGTGAAAGATGGAACTGAATGGGTATAAGGAGGCAGAGCAACAAGGAGCACATTTTGCCCTCTGCAGGGGTAGGTCAGAACCATAGAAGAGAAAGAGAAGTAAGCAAGCTCTGCCAATGTGGCTACTTACTGCACTTTGTAACATGGGAAAGCTGACCTAAGCTTGGTAAGACCCCTTTAGTTTTGGAGTGGGTGCTTACAAGTTGCACCATTATCTGCTGTGGTCACTGATTCTCATTCTATAGGGAAAAGGAGCCAGTGAAGCCACATGATCACAGACACTTCCTGACCTAGTCCAGAGCCTTTTCTGCTATTCATTTCTATGATGTGGCAGTATACACTTCTTCTGTGACCAAGCCAGAAGCAAGGGTTGCCACAGTTAGCCTGAAACCCCATCCGATTTGGGAGTAGTAGGGACTATAAAGCCCCCACCATCTCACAAATGCTAACGCAAGACCTACATTTCTACCTCCTTCTTGGCAAACACACATCAGATTTGGCTCACAGAGACAACCACACATGCACTTGGCAACAAGATCTCCTTCTTCTCTATATTGACAGCCTCTCCAATTCCATTCTTAAGTGGCAGAGAGACAGTGTCCTTCATCCACATCTGCCAACAGGACCTTCTTTTTTGTCCACCTACACCACGTCCATGATATATCTTTGGATCACTCTGCCTCAACTATCAATTCTGCATCAGTCCTAGCAGCCAGAGGTTTAACTCCAGAGGAGCAAGAGTAAGGTCTCCTAAGCTGAGAGGGCAATCTCAGCAGAAGGTCCTCAAAATAGCAGACAGGATATCCTAGTAAGACATAGGCTTCAACCCACAACCAGTGATTAGATTTGATGTGTTAACAGTATCCTGCCATGTTGGCACATCTCAGGACAACAGACATAGGCACATCTCTTTATCCATGCTCACAGAGTGCCAAAGAATTGCTTTTTTTTATTTCCCCAAGACATATGAATTTCTGTAATGGGATTTCTGTATTCCCATTCCAGTCTCTGCTAAGAAAAACTCTCCCTTGCACAAGTCAGGCTGCTTAGTGCAACCCTAGGAGAAGTAAACTTTCTTCTAGAGATAATTCATGGACACAGAGGGTTAAGAGGCAACGAATCAGTTCATCAGCAGCCAGCATATGTAGCCATGGTGGGAAAAATTGCCCACCTGTGCCTGGCCAGCAAATTGTGTCCCATCTTATAGAACAGACATTTGAAAGAGGAAATACAGATATTCATGACCTCCACAATAGCAACAGCATATTCAGACTAGGGAGAAACCCCAGGCAGGCTCTCATCTATAAAGGTGTATGACAACATAACCACCAAGGTTCTTGCCTCCTCTCAGGCTCCCTGTTAAGCCCAGTTTGAAGGCTCTGATCTCTTAAGTCCATCCTAGTGTGCAGCTTATGATTCAGACAGATCTGTTGTGAGCACAATCTCCCCAACTGGAGATCCTTCAAGGCAGCAACCAAGAACTGAACTTCATGGGAACAGCACAAGGTTAGGATACAGGAACAGTGATACCATGATACAGTGATACCACAGATCTGCTTGCTTCCCCAGCTTTTCAGGTCAGTCCTTCCTTAGGAGACCCTCCCATGGAGTCCTGTAGGCAGATATATGTCCCACTCCACAAAAATAAAACAAACCCCATCCTTTTCCTCTCATTTCTAGATTAATTCATGCAAGGCACATGAATACTAGTTTAAAAGCTTAAAAAAAGTTTAAAAGTTTAAAAGAGAAAACAGGCAGAATGACCTCAGCAGATTATTCCATTTTCTTCTATACTTCAGTTTCCTCACATTGAAATGAAGTAATAAACAAGAGTGTTCCAGGCTTGATTTTTTACGGATCTAAGCTGACATCTTGCAACACCAGTGAAAAGTGTAGTACTAGTTTCAGTGATAACATATTTAGCCCATTTTTTCACAATTATGTTTCAACCCATCATTCACAGGCATAAGTAAAAAGCAGTGTGACTCATGTATTACATAAAAAGTCAGTCTTACAAGCATCTTTCTGGGCACATGTTAAAGATGGACGCTGAAAATATAAAACGGAGACTACCTCTGAAAGCTCACTTTGACTTCCTCGAGCATATGTCTTTTATTGTATCTTATTCTTCTTGAAAGTCTCTCCCACCACAGCTACTATAAGGGATAGACAGAGCTCACTGACTGAGGAACGATTCAGTACTTTCCTGTTATCCTAATCTCAAGCATGGAAAAGAGCCTTATTTGCCACACATCATTCAAACCCATCACTGAATGCAGAATACCAATTTCTTCATGGTCATTTCCGGTGGTGCTATTTTGCCATAATATCTCAGTGCTTCATGTGCCTTAATGGTTGTTCTCCCAGGGAAGTAGGCAGGGTTGTTATCTCTATTTTACAGACACTAAAATCAAACACAAAGAGGCTAAGGTCAAAATGGCCAGAGTATCCACTAATTTGGGGTCCCTAATTTGTGATGCTGTGGGTTAGTGTTTCCCTGGCAATGAGTGTGTTGACAGCAGACCTCCACACAATACCGGCTCTGCACTTCTGCAAGTCAGACCCCAGGTGGCTCAAACTGAGAACCCAGAAAATGAGAACGTACCAATTAGTGGCCACCCATGGAAAACCTCATTCATATTGCCTTTTCATATCACATAGGAACTCGTGACAAAAGGCAGGAAAAAGCCTAATTCTTCAGGGCAGTATTCAATTGCCAAAATATGAGACCATTCTCCCGTTTTTGAACAGCACCCTGGCCAATTCAATATATAACCTTCATCACTGGCAGTAAATGAAAGAGAAGACCTATAGAAAACAGCTTCGTTTATGGCAAAACTCATTCAATTCCTAAGTATATTCCATTCTGTACACTGAATGAGACAGGGATCCTACTAAAAACAAAAACAAAACCCAAACCAACAGTATTTGATCTTATAATTAAGAACTGCGTTTTTATGTCTATTCATGAGAGAAGAAAAACTAAAGATGGACAGGCAATCCTTTTAATTAATTCTCTATATTCTAAGTGTTTGACTTTGAAAACTAAATATATGCTTAACAAAGGTATTTAATCTCTTATTTTAAAAATGTAAACTATAAAGGAAGAGTACAGGAAATTCCTTCATTGAAATAATAACATACTCCTTCATAATATAAAGATTTAACTGTTGCCCATTAAATGGTTGCAAACCCCTTTGTTCTTTCAAAGCTTTATTTTTTAATCTCCATAGATATAGACAAATAACAAATGGAAAAAAACAAAACAAACAAACAAAAAAAACCCCACAGTGTCTACTTGAAGAAGACCTGTACTAACACAATTGCTGTCCAAGCAGGAAAAGCTTGGCAAAATTTGATGTAGTTGAAAAGATTGTCCTTGACTATTACAATCTATCTCATCTCCCAGAAGCTGGGTAATCCTGACTATAGGCAGAGTGTCTTGTTCCCCCTCTTGTGTTTTGAAAAGGCTTGGGAATAACCAAAAGATATCTTCCTGAGTGTCATATGGACTCATCACATGATAATGGAAGATAATACAAATGAGCTTTAGTTCTTCTGTATTCTCATGCAGCAATAGCTCTTCTGCTGCATGGGAATATATCCAGTGAAGATGAGCATTATTTCAGTATATTTTATTCTGTATTCCCGGGAACTACTAGGACACATAGTAATTGCAGCAAAGGGGACTAAGCACTGAAGGTGACTGCTAGAAGGAGTACATCACTCCAATTGGGAAATTCTGAGTGACTGCCACATAATTGCTTTAAGACAATTTATGTCAGACCAGTAGAAGAAGCCACAAACTGATAAATCCCTTGCAATAATGCTCTCATTAAGATGATGAAAAAGGAGCCTCAGTGTGGAGCTCCAGCAGATGTCTGTGTTCAGAAGATGGATGTTGAAGTCTAGGAAGGTGAGATATCTTGCAGAATCCATAGCCTTAACTAGAAACACAGACTTAACTAGAAAATATGGGTAGAACTAGGCACCTCAGTACCCTACTACACCAAGTACATGCATTTTGAACCAGTCTATAACAAATACTGAAGACAGAGTGACATCTAAAATGTCTGGGTTTAGGCATCTTGCTCTGATTATGGGGGGAAATCTAGTTTCGATTCCAAGTCCTGAATCCCAAAAGAAACAACTATAGTTCCTCTCTGACAGCATGCAGTATATGGGTATTTATTCATTATCTCAGTGGACAGGCTAGCTCCCCTAAATTCCAGATGTTGATTCTACTTTCTACTGGACCTGAAAAGATCTCAAGTCTTACCTTCCTTCTACAAAAGATTGTTTAGAGCAAGCTGCTCCCAGCTATTCCTACTTAAGCTCTTAGGCTTTTTCATGGGAGAATTAAAAAAGCATGAGGCCAGAGACAGAAGAGCACACAGAAGTAAATACCATTTTATAACTTACTAGTTAAGCACTCTTCTGCAAGAAGACAGATTGGGTCCAGTTTCTACTTCAGTGAATATTTGATACTAATCATATGAAATACTTTTGAAAGAGCACAACAGACCATTTAGTCCATCCTCTGGTCCAGAGGTACATCCTACAGCCTTTCAGTGCTTGGAGCTGCCATAGTTTTCTCAGCCTATTCCAGTGCATCACAATCCTTCTGGATTCTTCCTAAGGTGGGTGTAGCATGAAGTACTCTGACATACCACTAAAGACCACTACTCCTAATTTTATACATCATGAACAGATTATTCCTATTTTCTTGCACTCTCCAGACTGGCATGTGGACCCCTCCTGGCTTTACTTCTTTTAGGTTAAACAATCCTAATTATTTCAGTCTTTCCTCACAAAGTATATTTCCCTTGATCTCAAGCAATTCTCGCTTCTCCAGTCTGCCCACTCTCTCACTACACCACACTTTAGAGTGCAGTACAAGACTAAGGCAAGACATTTCAGCTGAGGCTTAAATGTGCAACTCAAAGCTGAAAGCTTATTAGATTTGTCTTACAGCCTGTATTCCCACTTGCAAAATCTGATAAGATGGTGTCTCCCTTCCTGGCAATAGAATGATGTTCTACACTACCAATGAACTCTAGGGATCCTGTCTTCCCTCCTGAAGGAGTTGGCCTGTGGTATCCCATGGACAGCCAGCTGCAATTTATTAATCAGTCCTATGGAGAGCACTTTACATTTGCTCTGAAGCTGCTCAAACCAGGTCTCTGGTTTAACAAGCTTGTCTTGAATTACAGCAATTTCCACCAGCCCATACCTGGTTTTTGCCAACTACAGATTTTATAAAACACTTCCTCTAGACAGTCATCAAGGATAAAATTATAATATAAAGTACAATGTCTTTAATGAAAATGTGAAGCACTATCAGGCCACAGCAAAAGCTTGTGGCAATCTGCTCAATAGAGCCTTCCATTTCAACAGGAAATCAGTGAAAATTGCTCATTGAGGTAGGATTACCAACACCAGTTCTGCATCCCTACTGTAATGTTTTCCTTTGGAACATGTTTCTTTGCTTTATTTATGATAAAAGCCTGTGAGATAATGTCAAAATCCTTTAAAATGACAAGGTATGACAATTACTTCCTCTGTATCCACAAGGCTTGTTAGAGAAGAAAGCTAAATTAGTTTGACATGATCTGTTCTTGACAGACCTGTGCTGGCTCCTAATAATCTCCTTTATTTGATTATTTCCACCATTTTTTACTCAGGAATGAAGTCAAACCGAGTAGTCTGCAACTTCTTATCTTCTACTCCTTTTCAGTCTTCTGACACCTCATCCGTCCCTAAGGAGTCTTCAAAGCATTCAAAGCTCATGGTTCAGAGATTGCTTCTATCAGCTTTGTAAATAAGCTAGGATGATTTGAAAGAACCATCTCACATCAGTACATCCTGACTCGTTCTGCCCTTTTCATAGATCCTGATCTTCCTCCTTTGCGGCTGCTATTAACTGTTTTAGCCATCAACTTGCAGCCGATCATGTTACTGGAGATATGCAAAAGAGCATAAAGTGCTTTGACCTTATTGGCAATGCATGGTGTAAAGCTTCAACAAAAGCTATTCCCTCATCTCCATGAGTGTCATAAACAATAAGGTAGAGAGTCAGGAAGATATTCTTTCAGTTTCTTACTCTGGCTCAATTAATATTTTATTTGTCTGTGTATTGAGCTGCTTATAAAACTAAGGGCCATCTAGGTGTGCCAGTAAGCATTCTGGCACATTACATTTTTAAGTGTAATTATCTTAGGCCTTTAGGCACTTCCACAGTTGGAAATTAAGGAAGCTCTAAAGTTCTACAGCCTATGATAGACACCTCTAAGAAGGCAGTTCAATTTATAGCAATCCTTTATTTCTCAGTTCAGAACAATGGTAAAATACTGTGATACATTTCAGACTCCTATTGACAGCCACACCCTGATTAAAAAGTAATGAAATGCTACAAGATAAGACATTTCCTCATGACATCTCTTCCTGCATTGTGGAATCATACCACTCCAAAGAAAGAAAACAAAGAACATAAGGAAGAATTAACTGAATTTTAAAGAACGATTTGCTAAAAGTTCCTTTGAATCACTAGGGATCATTTTTCATTAATTTGTCAATTCTTTTGTCTTTTACAGAGTCTTGTATACTAGCATCCTAATGGATGGCTCCTTTTGCTGCATATCTAGTTTTATCATATAAGAGGGACCTTCAGGTACTGCTTCACATGTTAACTTTGCTAACTATCCTCTAAAAGTTATCCAACTTCTGTTTACTTCATGGAGATTTCAATTAGCTTCAGTTCTTCAGTTACTTTGAGGGATGATCTTTTTTCCTTGCTGCATTTGTCATTTCCTTAGGATTAATCTCTTCTAGCTGATACTCTGGAATTTAGGATACAAGGGAAAGGACATTTGCCAGTGCTGTGCTTTATGTGGGGCTGGTTGCATCCATATCATGCCTTTGACTACAATTTTAACAATCAACACTAAACATCAATTTTCTGTTGCAGTTGTCAGTCCTCAAAACTCTATGTAGGGCTTGAAATTCTTCTGAGTCTTCCACTGGAAATGCAAAGAGCAGGAAGGGTTAAAACATCTGGCTTTCATCTTAAATCAAGCAAAGCCTCCATTCTGACAGAATCATCTCAGCCTGTACAATTCAGGTCGTTGTAAGCTGCCAGTCTGACTATTCCAACATAAGAAGCCAAGAACCAAAATGTTGACCCTAAGAAAGGTGCCCCAGTTCTAAGGAATACAATGAAGTCTCCCAGCTGAGGGTAAGCTTCTGGTCCAACTTTTAAAAGTCCCTTTGCCTCAGTTTCCCACCTTTCCAGTACTGCCTCCCAGCTGCATTACACTACCCAGGCACACTGAGAAGGTGCTGCCCTCCTTGCATTTGCTCAGCAGGTGATTTCCAGCAGTGGATTTCACTCTTACATGAAACTAAATGGCTGCAAATTTTACTGTCAACAAATCAGCCACTGACACTTGTTTCTTTATGTCTACTCTTCTAAACCTAGATGATTTTTTGGTTAAATTATTTATAAATTCAGCACTGAACACTTTACTCCTAAAGCTGTGGGCAAACTCAATAGGGAATGATACAAGGAGAACAATGGTCAATTCAAAATCATTGTGGTTTATGTCCTGCTGGTTTCAATTTGAATTAATATAAATGACTGGCATCAGGTGCAAAAGAGTAAAGCACAGTACCATGCTTCCCAACTACACAGCCTTGAGTACTTAACGTTGCAGATTTATAAGGTCATTGGATGCTATTAATAAAATAAATGGATTAGACTCCATTCAATAGTCTGATGAACTGGATGCCAATTGATAATTGTCTTAAAAATTGTAAGAGCGATCAAAACCATAAATTGTTCTGGACATCACCAATTATTGGAAATCATCCCAATTAATAAAAAAACTCCTGAAGTTCCTGAAAGCACAATATTACTCCTAGGAAATTATGAGAAGAGTGGACTAAAACTAGCTTCAGAGCTAGGTTCAAATCCAAACCTGCACCCCTAAATTTTAGAGGCATTCAAAACAAGTGAACGGTTCTTTGGAGCTTTTTTATTTTAGCACTTTACTAATTAGCATCTCTTACAGAAAGGTTTATCCTCCAGAGAGAGTGCTTAAATATTGTGAGATGTCCCAGCTTTCTATAAATAGAGATATACTGTGATTATGGCTGGAATTAATTCAAGAGACTTCAGATGCAAGATGAGTAATGAACGGGACTGACATTTATTGGTCATAATTTAAAACAATATAAGTACATCCTGGCTTCCCTTTTGAGACATCAAAGTCAACCAGCCCTGATGTGAAGAAAGCAGGCTCAGGACATCCTTCTTGGGCCAACAAGACATCTGGAGCACAGCCTGCCACCCAACAGTGGCGTTAGTGGCCAGCAGACAAGCTCAGAAGAAGTATGACCTGTCAAGAAAGCAGGAGTGCTGATCCTAGTTTGTACTGCATGCATTGCTCCTATTGCAGCCATACCCCTCCACA
This sequence comes from Serilophus lunatus, assembly GCA_013399895.1. Lineage (NCBI taxonomy): Eukaryota > Metazoa > Chordata > Aves > Passeriformes > Eurylaimidae > Serilophus > Serilophus lunatus. The sequence goes on along the minus strand of VXBA01004611.1, from coordinate 526,372 downwards.
GGCGCCTTCTGCAGTTGGGCAACCTTTAACATATGCTAACTGCAAGGTGGCAGGTGAAGATGCATCACTTCCTATGGGTGCTCATTTGTAGCAGCTGCAACTGCTGTCCAAGTGGAGGAGAACTGAGGAATCACCAATAGCAACTGGAAGCACAAATAATGAATCTAGCTTCCCTTCTGATACCAGTGCCAGGAAGGGTGAGGGGAATAAGACCCTGGTGGTACTGGCTGAGGCCGCCAGCAGCATTCCTCAAGAAGCACAGCATAATGGAGGGCTGGTACTCAGCTGGAGAAGAGAAGGAGGAGCAGTAGGAATGGATGGTCAAGGGAGCAGGGGGAGGGCAAGGAGCAGAATGGAGGGAGAGAGGGGAAAGAACGAATAACAGGCAGAGACAACAGGATCAATGAAACTTCAAAATACAAATTCTTTTTTTTAATATTAAAAACAAATCACTATTTTTGTTACACTAGTCCTCCACCCCATACACATATTGTGGGCTGGATCATTGTTGTGCTAGAGGAGGAGCTAGCACACTGGTGAACAGCAGGGAGAGAACTAAGTTGTAGCCCTATTCTCAGGCTCTGGTCCATAGTAATAAAGCCTCGGTGTGGGAAAAAAAATCAATGGTTTGTGTTAAAGGAATTTAAGGGGCTAATAAAAATCCCAGCACTGCAGGAGTGACTGAGGATGGATGTAGCAGTGCTTTGCCTGTCTAAAGCATCTCTCACCTGAGGGCACATGAATCCTTTTTTTTTTTTTTTTTTTTCCATCCACTAATTACTTAGTTTCCAAATTAAGGAAACATCTTGCAGAGACAGCCATCACAGTCAGAGAATCTGTGCTTAGATTAAGTCAGAAAGCAGGTTAATAGCACTGCTAGGAAAATAAGCCAGCTCTCCCTAAACCAATGCCTATATACAAGCTGTGGTGCTCACAACCATGAAAAGCCATCGAGTTTTACACACACACTCAGCAGGTAATAGAGAGAGTCCTAAGGAAATATAAACACCTTCTCCACATGAGGCCATCAGAGCTCTGAGGTTACATGTCATCTCCTGGTGTGCTCAGGAGGATCTTGGAATTATAGATTAAATGAATGTGGATGGATTCCAGACTCTGATTTTGGACTTCAGATGGAAAAGGTGTTTCATCTGGATACTTGCTCTGGTGCTCCCACAGCAAGATATTCTAGTATTTCTACCAGCAAGGCATGTGCACATTCCATTATGACTTTCTGGATGACCAACCTCATCTTTTCAGCTCAACATTCCTCTGTGTAGAGCTATTACTGGTTTGTGGTTGTTTCCTCACAGCTGAACACTGGGACTTCAGAACGTACATGCAAACAGATATAGGCTGCTGCCAAATCTATCCCTGAGACTTTTCAGACTCACAGCAAAGAGAGGAATCATGTAGTGATTTCCAAAGGGCATCAAGACCTAGAGCCGCCACCAAAAGGTTTCTTAACCTCAGGTGTCTTTAGGCTGGCAGTCATCAGAGCTATTTTTCATTTTGAAATGTGTAGGGAGGGAGCCTAAAGCAACAGAAGAGACACAAGTCTCACAAGGGGGGACAACAGGAGATTTGTGCAGAAGGAAGGATGCATAGGCTAGCTGTGCACAGGCTGAGCAAATGGTAGTCAGTGATGCACCACCATCAGTAACCAGCAGACAACAGCAGACCATCAGCAGAGGTCTCAGGTTATATGCAACTGGTGTCTTTTATTCATACTATCTCAGTCAAGTAGAAGCAATCTGCAGGCTATATCTGCAGTTCTACTTGTTAATAGGCCAATCCCTCAGCATACACATGCCTGCTTGGCAGAGATTAGGTAGAATTCACTTCTGCTCTGTGTCCTCTGCCATGGACAGCACATGGAGCAGACAAAAGCCATTATGAGGAGCACATGCTTCACAGCATGAGGCTACAAACTCAAGTAGGTGTACACATCATGCAAGACCATCAGCTCACCTTCATCTTGCAATGGATAATGGGCTCAATTCAGCTTCCCACTAGCACAAGAAGGCCTTGCAACTTGGCAGCTGCTGGCAGTGAGGAATTCCTGCTCTCCGGGAAATGGGGAGAGGGAAATATAATGTCTGTGCAGGGTGGCTACTAGATCCTGGGATGGCATTACAGAATCCATGACAGCTGGCCTGTAATGAGAGTGGACTTGAGGCAAAAACTCATTGCACTTTCTTCTTCTAGTCAGTCAAAGCAACATGAATGGAGGAGGAGTTCTTCTCATCGCTCACCCCCAAGTGATGCTCATCCTCTCAGCATGGCATGAGCAGAGTCTGGAGCTACAGCACAATTTCTTATCCTGAGGCAGGAGCAGCTCTGAGATTATTCAGACTGCCTCAGCATTGGGGCAGGACAAGTCCTCTGACAATACATCTCAGTTCTTTGGCCTGCATACACGTACCCAGGCTGGCATAGGCAGACAGAAGATTCAGTGCAGCCCTCTTGGCAGGGATGCCTCTGCATACTGCTGTTTTTTGCCTGACTGTTTTTTGCTTTCATTTAGGAGCAAGCGGAAATAGAAAATTCAGACCAACAGACAGGTTTCTTTCCCACTAAGCATTACCACTGTGCGTCTCCCTCTGGAAACTCTGCCTGCAATTAGTTCCCTAGGAGGGGGCTTGTCTGTGCCATTAAGAACAGTTACATTATGCTATCTAGGAGAAATCAATGTCTCTAATAGTCAGCAAAGGCAGTGGAAGAGGACAGGGTGATGGGAGGGATGTTTCTCTGGAGACACCCTTCACGGTAGAAATCCCAGAGGTATTGCTGCAGGAAGAGAAATAGTAAGGACCTGGAGTAATTAAACTTCCATGCAGCAATTGTTTACTGGAAGAAGCACAGATACCGCCGCCCAGTGTCTCTCAGAAAGTCAGAGGCAGTGCCTAGACTCTCCCCAGGTGCAGATGAAGTGCCTCTGCCCTGAAATATGTGGTGATTTACACCATACTGGCAAGTAGAGTGAGGAGGGGCATGAATGGGCACATTTCCTGTAAAATACCCTTTTTCTCTTTCCACATTGGTGTTTAAAGGTAAGACCACACCTTGCAAGTTTTGAAGCATCTGTATTGTGTGGCATAATTAAGTTATCCTAAATAAGATCTGAGGCATTTAATTATTGTGAGACAAGAAAACCTTAACTCTGCATGCATCTCCATGTCTTTTTCTCCATTTCCTCCTCGTACAGCTCTGCAGTTCCTGAAATGACAAAACACCTCACTGGCTGGCTTTAATTGCTAGAACAGTTCCCTAATGCTTTTTCCTTCTCCAATTGCATTAAACTGCATCTTTAGAGGTACAGCCCTGTTTATTCATGCTGCTCATGTGGAAAGGGAAAGAAATGCAGACTGCCTCTTTTCCCCTCTCCCTCCTTTGATTTGATGGGTGTGGCAGGTTTAAACCTTTGCAGCCGCTGGCTCTCCAGCGCCAGGGTGAGGAGTAAAGGACCAAAGGGGAGGGAAGCCGTCGTATATGGCTGGTGATGAATGAGACTCATCTCACCCACAAGTGGGAAACCTGCTTGCGGGTTATTGTTTAATCACTCATGCAATCCAATACTGAGCGCATACTCCCATAACGTCCATCTGTTCCAGTATGCAGTGCATGCAACACTTGCACTTCTCCCCACTATCTCACTACCTAGCTCTGCATATTACTGACTGCATCTCTTGCTGGCAGTAAATGCTAAGTTCAGTTTTTCACATATTGCTTTATTCAGCCTCTCGGTCATGCTACCTTTCAGCTGAATATTTTGTGGGCTTAGATTCAGATCTGCAGTCAACTGTAGGCAGAAATGACAAGACCAAACTAACTACATCTCTGATGAGCGGGCACAGTCAGTAGTCAGATACTTCACTCTTCACACTGGCATCACACCCACAAGAAAGAATAATCTGCAAGGTATGAGTGTGTGAACATATTTGTCTCTTAGGAGTGGGAGGGAGGACAGACACACACAGGCACACCTAGCCACAAATGTGAAGAGATTTCTTCCACGCCCAAGCCTGTAAATTCAACATTTTGCTCTTTAGCTGCCAGAAAGCGGGACACCAGGGGCTTCCCCTGGAAGAGAATTTGAGGAAAGCTTTCTTTATTTTGGGAATGAAACTCCTGCTTCTGCTGAAGAATCCATTCCACCTTTTTCTCCCTGTGAATGGTCTGGGTGGGGACAGAGGAAAAAAAGCACAAGCTGAAAACTGAAGTCTTTTTTCTTTCCAAACTAAAGCTTCATCTGGTGCATCATCAGCTTTCCTGAGCGAACTGCTATATTGCCAGTTTGGCAACTGCGGTGTGTATTCAGGTACAGGAGCAGCAGCTGGGCTCTGAGCCCAGGATACCCACCGAATATGCACAGGCAGGCAACTGAGGTTGTGTGGCTGCATAAGGATCCAGAAAGCATGGTGTGCTTGGGCGTATATGTGTAGTACAGATGCAAGTGATCAGAGAGTGGAGATGTGTGCTGCACATGCACGCGCAAAGGGGTGTGTACCATGCGGTGGATGAATGTACAGAATGGGAAGATACCTGCATGCCATGCATTTCTAAATATGACAGAATACAAAATGAAAGGGGCAAACCCACAGAGATATAAAGAACAGATGCATTGGAATATAATTCAAGAGCTTTAATGCCCAATCTGTGATGGTATGTGCAAAATTATACCTCTCCGCCAGTAGCTCTCCTCTGATTCCAAAGAGTCCTAGAGCTACCTACTTAATTTTAAAATTTGCTGTGCACCTCCACCCACTGCTCTGTCACTTTGCCTCCCTGTCTGCCTTCCTTCTCCTCCTCTGCTCTTTTCATCCCATATTTGCCAGCAGAACGTGCTCTGCTGGCTGGCTGCAACGTGTTCTCCCCCCCTCCACCTCCGCTTGCCCTCTCCCCCCGCGAAAAGTCTTCACCCCCTCCCTCCAGATTTTAGCGAGCATATCATTAATTGCAAAGCATTTGGAAAACCTGCATGAGGAAAAACAGGATGACGCAGGATGTCTTTCTATCCCAATCACTTGCCCCTCCCCATTATTCTACAAATTTTCTCCTTCTCCATTCAGAAACACACTTTAACCTGCATTTTCTCTCAACACCGCGCTGTTCCACAGTAACTGTAGTTACCTACATAAGCATTAGACTATTGCTCCAGAATACCGCAGTGCTACATTGTAAAAGATATAGAAATGTACACATGTTTAAAGAAAGTAACCAGTACGATGCCGTGCCTAAGGCTGAGTTCAGTTTTGCGCTCAGAACAAGGACCAAAGCTCCTTGTCGATACCTACAAATCCGTAATCTGTGCAAGTTTCAAAAATGCCTTACAAAGATATCTCAAGGGCCAGTTCCTGCCTCAGAGTTCCAACTGCATAAATCCAACATCCTCCTGAGGAAATCCAAGAGGTTCTGCTAAAATAGGCTTTCTTAATCAGAAGCAGGTTTGGGCTTTCACACAAAATAAAATAAAATAGGAAAAGGGGGGAGGGAAATTGTCTGAGGTTTGGTTTTTTTAACTTAATTTTCATTTTGGACATAAAAATTTTGACGCTGAAAATTAGACACCACCCAAAACTTCTCATCACCCCAATTCCCTTACAGCAAAAGCCAGGTGGTACCAGTAAAGAAAAGGAACTGATTTCCAACAGGTTCACACTGCAAGCTTCTCTTATCCCACCCGAGTTCGAAGCTAACAGAGGCGTGGTCCTCTATCTCTTTACCAGCTGGTGCACAGTTGTCTAACTGGTTGTACTATGAAGGGTATTGCAAATAGGGTGACTCTCCCCCTCCTCTAGCTAATGCTTTTGTTATTAATTAATTGGATTTTTCACTGTAGCATAGGTTAAAAAAAAAAAAAAAAAAAAAAAAAAAAAAAAAAAAAAAGCCCAAAAACNAAAAAAAGAAGAAGAAAAAAGCCCACAAACTCCTTCAAGTTAATTTTTTCTCAGATTGTTGTAACACAAAAAAAATGGATACACCTGTCCTCCAAGCCACCTCACAGCACAGCCACATAAAGCATCTCCCATTCATTAGAGCCAGGAGCAATAGAGAGCGTCTGACCAGGGATCAAGGCTCGCTGGGCATCCGTTCTTTTTTGGCATAAGATGAAGAATTGCTTCCTTTATTTCCAAGGTAGAGCCAGATCTCATCACGTTTCCTTCCAGCCGCACCCCCACCCCCCCAATCCACACCCTCAGGACCACAGACAGAAAATCCTAGGCAAAATAACTGCCCCCTATTAAAAAAATAATAGGAAGAATAGAGGGGAGATTCTGGTCGCTCCCCAAATGTGGATGTAGGCCACCCCCCTTCCCCACATCACCAGCCCCGGAAAGGCAAAACAGTCACGTTGCAGGGTGTGAAAAGAACCTTCAGTCGCAAGATGCTAAAGAATTGCAAAAGAGACGTCTGCTGAAAGCAGCTGAAATTTCCTCCCCCCTACCCCAGCCCCTACCCTAGCCCCTCACACACTCTGGCAGTCACACATCCCATGGACAC
>VXBA01004611.1:491584-519695 GCA_013399895.1 Serilophus lunatus | reverse complement strand
CCCAGCAGCCACCCCCACCCCCCCAAGTCCCTTGCCAGCCTCATGAATAATTAAAATCTTCAATCTGGACCCAATTACCCAACGACTTTCCCACTGTACAGAGGCGACAAGGGAGAGGGGACACTGCGGGCTGCGGAGGGGTGGGGTGGGGTGGGCTGGGGTGTGTCTGGGAAGCACCGGGAGAGGAGGGGGACCGAGCGAAGAGGGGGACTGGGAGTCTGGGGAGCCCCCAACCCTACTCCCACCGGAGCAGCCGAAGCCCCCGGCCACGGTCAGGAGTGGGATTTATGTATGAAGAAAGTGTGGGGCGGGGTGAGCACGAGGGGAGAAGAGGGAATGGAGGTATTGCCATGGCAGGCAGTATATGCCATACACAGGTGATGTAATGAAGGTGAGAACTGTGAGCTAAACGGGAATTGGAAAATATGTTAAAATGGCTGTTAAAAATCCCTCTCCCCAGCATACTCACAAACATATATGCATGTGCTGCGTTCTTCATACATGCAGGCAATAAACCCTGCATAGGGATGTCCTACAGCACTGAATGGGACAACTTTCCCCCTTTTTCCCTCAGTTCATCCCACCAACCTTCAATAGGCACAGAAATGATACTCCTGCAATACATTTTTTTTTTTACAGAATAGCTTCAAAGCCTACACAAATCATCCCTTCCCTTTCTGTATAGATCTCAATGAATTCCACTGTCGAAGTAATTTCTATGTCTATTGATCTCTGATTGCAAATTGCTGTAAACTATTATGAGGAAGATGTGCGTGTTCACACACACCCCCACCCCCCTGCACGTGTGGGAAAAGAAGTGTATGGATTTGCATGCATAGAAGATCATGGCGATGCATGAGCCTGAGCGAACATTAATGCGCACATGCACTCCCAAGCACACGTCTTGAAAGTTATAACAATGTGTTTTCTTGGAATATACATGAGCTGGATAGCTATATCTGTCATTGTGAAAAAATACTCCAGACAACAGTTAAACCAATGTATGACAATGTTGAGCATGTTAAAAATATAAAAAGACTGATGGATTTTTAGGATTTCACCTACCAAAATTAAAATATAGCTTATTTCATTTTCTGAGTCTGGAAGGCACAGTCAGATGTTGTTCCCTTTTTTAGCACTAATGTCACTACATCAACTTCTCTGCCACACCATGAAGTTACTTCTGATTTTTTTTTTATGTAAAACTGCCTGTAAAAGAGAAAAAAAAAAGAAGTCTGAGGTTATTATTAAGATCAATGTTATTTAATTACATCTAAATGCATTATTAACACAAATATTCATACACATGTGCACACTTATACAAATAAATGCATATGTATATACATATACTTTCTGGAATACCCCTCAGTACAGACTCATGTTCAGTTGCTATGATATCATTTCAGTTCCCAGCACACATTTATTTTTAAAAAAGCAAACAGCATTTCAAAGAAAATCTGGCCAGCTATCTACATCTGTATGTAATTTAAGGGAAGTGCCTTTTGGGGTCAAGAAGGTATCAGTATTAGTCCTGGTTTTACAAACTAGAAAAGGGAAATAATTATATGGTAATGACATTGAGAGAAGATACTAAACTGGGAAGAGTTGCAAGCACCAGCTGACACAGAAGTAGACCAAAGGATTAAGTAACGAAAATCAGATTCAGTTTCAGAAAATGCATGCAGAGAAAAAGAAGGCAAAATGTGTAATCATAAAAGAAGACAGGTAAGAAGTGTAGCAGTAGAAAGCAGTGGACATCAAATATGAGGAAAGGATCTCTGTGACATACGTCACTGCTGGCAATACTGTGCCAAGGCATTGAGGAGCAGTGTAATGGCATTTTGAATTACGCCTATGGGACTTATGAGCCTCTGCCCTGGCTCCAGGAGTTGCTGGGGGGCTCATCTCCACAATGAAGATAATGTGTCATGAGGTTGTGGGCGCTTGCTAACCCACACAGCTGCTCCCCATGTCCTTGGGAGATGTGACTCCTCTGGTCAAGCATTCATCTGAGAGTTTCACCCTGGTCTCCCTTTGGTGACAATTAAGAGAAATGAGAATTTCCATGGTGTGATTCAGATCATCCTAAAGTAGGAGTCTAAACTAGGTCAGACGAATCACACTTCAGAAGTGTTTTTGAAGCTTATTTTCTTCCACTGACAAGGCCTTTTTAGGGAACCTCCCTGTGGTAGGAAGCCCTGCCGAGGGAAGCCTTCCCAGCCCCCATCTTTCCCAGACAATCACCCAGAGGAGAAGAAGGCTGGCAGCAGAAGAGCTGCACTTGTGCAGTCATTGAGGATCAAGCCACACTCCTATGCTCAACCAGGGCCAAAGGCAGAGCCACCTCTCTTCATGCCCAGCCCTGTGAGCACTAGTTTATTGCTAACCACTTTTGGCACATAATCAAAACCTTAATAGGTTCCCCATACATACAGACTTAGTGGTAAGTGGCCAGTCCACTGTAGAATCACATCTGCATTTCCTCTGAATTAATCTTCTTATGTAAAAGAGCCATAAGCCAAACACCGAATTTTCAGGGCATGTGAGTTCCTAACACCCCTGTCTTTCAAATCAGGACCCTTTAAGTATATTTAAAATTTGCACTCTAAGTTCTTCAGTAAATTATATGGTTCTGAAAATCTTATCCTGGCATTCCTTCCTCCGCCATTTTGGCTGTTTTCACTTCAACCTGTAAGGTAAATTATCATGTAACACGGAATGATGAAAGGACAAGGCCATCGCAATGAAAAGGCCAAAGAAAATGAGAGGAAATTAAAGTCACGAGCTCCATTCAGGGAATTAATGAAAATCTGAAGCAAAAATCAAGGGATAAAGAGTGGGTGAATCTCCATTTCTTTAAGTCACCAAATCAAGATGGGATGTTTTCATCCAAATTACACTTGTCTCTCCACTGCACTGCCAACTCTGGCTCATTCAGCACTCCTTCAAAGTTCCAGGGTAACACTGCATCACGCAGTGTAGACATGCTCTGAACAGCCCCTTCGACCTTGGCTTTTGAATCTACACAACTAAAAGCAAGAGCAGTTCCAAAGAATAAGATGAATGGGGGACTAACTCGTGAAGGGGTCTGGAAGGAGAGGGTGAACAATGACCACAGATTTTAAAAGCTTCATCTGTGAGAAATGATTAAATGACAGCTAAGGAGGTGGAGAATTGTGATATTTTCCAAAGTCATAAGCTACATGAAGGAAATAATTTGGAGTGATGTGTACCCCACTGTTTGGTGTATGCTGCATGATGCTTCACTGTGAAAGAAGCTTTGTTTTGTATAATTATTAAGACGAGTCCTTTAATTCAAAGCCATATCTGGGATTTAAAAAGGTCCAGATCATTTTAAAGTAACAAGACATTATTAGTGGTTGTTCCAGCATAAGTTGGGTGGAGTGAGAGACACAAACCAATCCTTTTCAAGACTGTTCATTTCTGCTGCAAGATTACCTCAGCAGCTCCAAGTCCATAAAGGTTGAATTAAAAAACATCTTCAGCCCATCTGTTAATATAGATTCAAGAGCAAAAGCTCAGATTCAGTTTTGAGGAACCACATAGTTTCAACTTGCTCCTGAGGCTGTAATCAGGTTGATTCCCTGGCCAGACAAAGATAAGCAAGTTCAAGAAGAAGATAGGCATCTCTGTGCCTAACAGGACCGTGAAAGTCCTGTTACCAGGGATATTTCAAGCTTCAGTAAAACTAGCGCTGCAGTGAGTGACTTGCTTTCATTGGGAGATAGGCTGGGTTTTCTCTCTATTCATGGCTTCCACATATAGTGGTAGCTTCATCTTTTGTTAGCCGATTTTCATGCTGAAGGGAAAAACGCCAATTTTATAAAGATTTTTTGGTATCTTCATTTGAATAGGCATTCCTAAAAATCCCACTGTTGGACCATTTGTATTTTCACTGTCCTCGGTAGCTTTGCAGGTGTGGTCTTGTTTGGCCTCACTTTCAGTCATCTGTTTCTTAATGACATAAAACAGTGCAGTGCAACTCTACAAACAAACTCCTTTTCTAAATGATTTAGACATACTCATAAATCTCCTTGGAGAAGTATCCATTTTTCAGTATAAGGATCACTTATGTCAATTTACCTTGGATTTCAGTTAATCCTGAATTATTAATAATAGAAAAGGAGCCCCTAGTTTGTTTTGACCTACAACTGTCCATATGCCACAGACTGAAATAAGAGGCTTTAAATGCATGATTTTCAAGAGCCACAATGCCACTTACTCTTGCAGAGAAGGCTTCAGGAAATGCCAGTCCAGGAAGGAATGCTCTAATTCATTCAGTGTCTTTAACAACTGCTCATCCTGCACAATACTGAACACACATGACATTAGCACCTGTTGCCATCATGCTAGTCAAAGAAATATGCACAGGTCCCTGCATTTATTCCCTGTGATTTCCATTTTCCTTCCTATGCCTGCACAGCTGGTCCCACAGCACTGAAAACACCTGACTTTACAATAGCAAACATAAAAAGAAATGGCCTCAATAATTTCTTTGTTTTCATAATTCTTAGAAAAAATGTGTTTTCTGTATTATGTGTGTTGTGTACAAACTGGAGCATCTGGGTAGGAGCCAGAGAAAAAAGAATTTTAACATGTACAAAGAATAGTCTGTACAAGCCCCACATCAATGTTAATTATTATTGAGTTTCAGAATCATCAAAAATGCAAAATAACAGTTAAATCCCAGCACAGCTTAGTGCTGAAGACTGTAACTCTTCAATAAAATGAAATCTCATCTGCTTCTCTGTCAAAAAGAATAATGTCATCACAGAAAGCAGTCAACCTATCAGCTATTATTTTCAGCATAGTTACAGTCTGACATGGGAGAATGTGATACTTTACAAGCCAAACCAAATATAAGACAGGATGACCCAGGAAGCCCCTTTCTTCTTCTCCAGGGACCCTTCAATATGTGCTGTTGAGTATACAGAGCAGTCTCTTCCGCTGTAGCACAGGCTCAGCAAAGCAAGCTTTGAATGAGAATCAGTGTCAACCAGGAGCTCATTGTGGGCCAATTTACCCTGCTTCTCGGACCATCCTTTAGTCCAAACCCAACAGTGACATGACAAGCTGCTGTCAGCATCCAGGCTCATCACCTTACACTGATACATGGGGATGTCTACACTGTTCGATGCTGCGGGGTGTGATGGCACTCTAATGGGGAAAAACACTAAGGGGTGACTGCTACACACTAACTACATGCATGATTGGAGGACAGTCCACTTTCAATATTGTTTTACTCCTCTCTTAGCTTGTTCAGAGATATATTCCCATTCTCCTGCCACTGCAGTGAGAGCTGCCCAGTGATACCATCATGACATGACAATATTATGGTGTGAGTTACAATTTTCTAAGCCTTCTTTTGACCACCTGGTCCTGCTCTGCACATGCCCACAATGCCCTTCATTCATGCCAAGGTAGGGACGATGACCTGGCTGCTCCAGCATTGGGAAGGTAGTGGGGCAGGGATGAGTTAATCCTGTCTCTGTCTTGTCCCGTCACCTGATCAGACTCTTTCTTCTCCCCAGCAAAACAGCTGAGTTGAGCTGAGCCAGACTCCAGACAGGAAAGTCTATGGGGTCCTGGGACCAGACAGGAAATGGATAAGAGGAAAAAAAGCTGAAGACATTCCTATGTCCTTACTTCAGTGTCAGCTATGGGGTGAAGTTTCCAGGGGTGAAGAGCATCCAATAGGCCAAATTTGCCCTAGCCGTCAGCCCTTCAGGAAAGTTCATTAAAAATTTCTAACGATGGCTATGCTTCACTCATAGACATGTTGTGACCAGGCCATGCATTGATCAGGATCACAGACCCCACAGACGATTAAGGGACATAGGAAGTATTTTTATTGGAGCAGTGCAAAGTGATAGAGTGAGCTGACAGGACTCTTTCACTTATCTGGAGTTGTATATGGGGGAGGTAGAACAGCAAAGATCTACCAGAATTAAATGGGCAGAAAAACTGTAAACATCCACTTGTCTTTAAGGCTCCAAAAAAACTCTCTCCTTGCCTTGGCTTCATTTAATTAGCCACAAGATACCTACTGAGAGGAAAGAGGAAAGTCCATATCCTCCAGCCTGGCAGGCAGACATGGCATATGCAGAGGATTGTTCCCTTGTAATGAGATCCTCAACACAAAACTCACTTCATCTAATTAAAGTGGAAGAGCTTCCCACTCCAAAATGCAGAGCACAGGGTTTGGGCAGACAACAGGTCTGTAGTTCAGTCTCACCACGGCGAAAATTTTGTTACAATTTGCTTTAATTAGAAATCTGCTAGAAGTGGGAGATAGACCCATAGGGATTGTGATCCAAACCAGCATAAAATCTATATGAATTTTAGGTTGGGACTGCAACACTCTTAAATGATACAGAGTGCTCCATTTGGTTCATAAAACCATCAGTAGTGGAAAATGGAAATTCATAGTTAGGATTCCCACAGTTTATCATTCAGCAACATCAGACCTGTGTTTTGTATGTGTATATTAAAAGAGTTCTACACTGTCAGAGCCACACCATGCCCAAACTTCTTAATAGTGACCTATTGTTATATTATTATTTCTTTTCCAAGACCACACTGTTAGCCAAAGGAATTCACCCCAGAGGGCAGGAAACACAGATGGAATTTTATTAAGAGTCCAGGACTGTGCAGGCGGGATTCCAAATCTGCTGTCCTGTGCATGGAAACTGCATTACAGCAAAAGGCCTTATTTTAGCTCAGCTCTACAGGATACAGAGCTGTGTTTCTGGACTGTGTTTTTCTGGAGGTTTAGAAGCTGCTCTAAGCATAATGCTGAATTTTCAGTGTAAATCTAAGGGATTAGCTCCTTCCCCAAGCAATTCTGTTGGAAAGAGGAAAGAGAAACTTTCTGGAGAGAGGCAGCCTAATCTCTCCAGGCTGTTATACAGTCCTCCTCAATACCTAACAGACCTGCTTTATACAACAAAGCTCCATATACTATGCATGCCTGGCACTGTGACATTCTAGAGAAGCTAGTCTTGTTTCCTGCCTGATGCACCTCTTTCTTTGCCCTACAACTCACATGCACAATTCGTCCAGCTTGTCCCATCCTCCTGGTGTAGTTGCCACCAACAGCTGCCAGTCTCTTCTGGCCAGATGATGACGCACAACCTGACACACAAATGGAGGCCAGAGAGACTTTCTTAGCCTGAGGAGACAGTGGGAAGCAGCAAGGGAGGTGATGAGGACCTGCAGTCAAGCACACACAGGGAGCTTTATGCCTACTCTGGGAATGGCACAGCAGATAAAATGCTCCACAGAGGTGGAAAGGTCTCCTTCAGCTTGAGGGAGAAAGGAGGAAAAAGGCATTCATTTGCTGCCTACATCAGAGAAGACAAGCCTACTGATGTTGATAGTCTTCTCGTGTGTGTTCATCTCAGGAGGATGAAGTTAAAATTTATTTTAATATCGTATGCTATAAAATGGGAAGGGTAATTCTTCCTTGTTACCTTAATTTATTCAGCCAGAGAGGAGGAAAAAGAAGTTCATTCTCTGTTTGTTATGAAAGCTAAGCTCAAATATGAACAATGTTCCATAGTAAATGATGGAGAGTTTGACAATCTTATCTGTATCATATCATCATATATTGAAAGGTTCTATTGTTAAGAATAGATGCAAGATAATATCATTTCATTTGCTTCAAGAACTGTAATTCTGAGCTTCCTCATTTTAGAGTTCTTTTCAAGTCAGGGGTCTGTGTTTTCTCAGCATAGTTTTTTGCATGTTATCTCCTTGGATACTTTCTAAAGTGGACTTGGTAAAGATAGAAAAGCAAATTACATATGTCCAACTTTCTCAAAGTTAGTCACAGTTAAAAAATAAGACTGGAATTGCCTGAGTTGCATCAAAAGCAGTGTGGCCAGCAGATCAAGGGAGGTGATTCTGCCCCTGCACTCCACTCTCATGAGATCCCATCTGGAGTGCTGCATCCAGCTCTGGGATCCTGAGTACAGCAAGTACATTGACCTGTTGGAGGAAGTCCAGAGAACGGCCATCAAGATAGTTGGAGGAATGGAGCACCTCTTCTTCAAGGAAAGGCTTCCAGCTGGAGAAGAGAAGGCTTCAAGGTGACCTAACTGTGGCCTTCCAGTACCTGAAGAGAGCCTAGAAGAAAGATGGAGACTATTTACAAGGGGGAATGGTTTTAAACTGAGAGAGGATAGCTTTAGGTTGGATGCTAGGAAGAAATTCTGTACTGTGAGGGTGGTGAGGCACTGGAGCAGGTTGCTGAAAGAAGTGGTGGATGCCCCAACCCTAGAAGTGTTCAAGGGCAGGTTGGATGGGGCTTTGAGCAACTTGGTCTAGTGGAAGGTGTCACTGCACGTGGCAGGGGGTTGAAAAAAGATGATCTTTAAGGTCCCTTACAACCCAAACCATTCTATAATTCTATTTAAGGAGGGTCCCAAGTTCTGCCTAAAAATTTATATGTCATTAATTTCCTTCTTAAGGCTAAAATTTGAAAAGAAAAATAAATCTGAGAAAATAAAACACCAAGCACAAAGAAGTAACAGCCTGACATTGTCAGATAATCTCCATGTTACACATGATACAGGCCAGGCCCTCTCCTCCAGAGGTATCAGCCGTTAACATGGAATACAGAGCAGCATGGTCATTTGCATTTTTGCATCAAGCTCAGTAGTTATCAAGCTATAGCTTGAGGCACCGTGATGCCCTCAAGATCCTCCAGTATTTCCTGCAACCACTGGGAATTAATAGTCTAAAACTGAGCCCAACAGGGAGAGGAAAGTTGCTGAAACACAGAGCCCATTTAGTATTGTTGCTTGGAAGCCAGAGAAGGTTATTAATTCTTAGATCTTTGGCAAATACTGCCTCCTTTGTATGTTTAGTCAACCAAGAAGTCAAAATGGTCTCCCAAGGGATGCTGAGCTACTGTGTCTGACTCGATTTTGATCATACTGTGCCCATAGAAAATGAGACTTTGCTGCATCTCCCTTTATACTATCTCATCGAACTCCTGCAGGCTCTTATTAGATCTTCTTCACACACAGTCCAAACTTACTGGACTGAAATTTATCTCATTTTTTCCCAGGACATCTACAGGTCCTTTCTGTATAAGTACACTGGTGTCACATCCCAGGAAAATTAAAGGATGGTTTTGTAGTTTGAAAAATTAAGTCATGCCCAGCATTAGACTAAAACTCTTTCTCTGAACACAAAAAAATTTAGGAAGCATTTGTTTTACCTTCATTGTCTTGAAACTGATCTTAAATCCTATCTTACTGTCACTTCCTCCAACGTTCTATTGCACAATACTTGCCATCTTTCTTGTAGCGGTGAGGTAATCTACATATCAAGTTGTTTGTGCTGGACATATCACTGCACCTAATATTCAAAATTTCAGAACAGTTCCTACAAAGACATTATTTAAAGGTGTAATAGACAGTAAGTCTTTCTGTTCTCTCCTGCAATATTATAAACAGAAATTCCACTTTGTAGTCACACTCTGGTTTTTGATCCACAGAAGCAAAATTGTCTTAGCCTAATAACTTTACTGAAGATTTAAAATTCTTTCATTATACCAGTGCAGTCATGTGTTTCTCTAAAATCTATCCAAGCATTCTAATCATAATCCCATGTGAGGGGGTAGGGGAGGCGGGGTAGGGGAGGAGGGGAGAGTTGTTTTGTTGTGAGGTTTTTTGTTTGCTTTGTTTTGAGGGTTTTGTTTTGTTGTTGTTATTCACTGGAAAATTATTGGATCTGCTGTGAATTCTGTTTCTAAGATCCTTCTTCCTTCTTCCTAGGAGTTAAATCCACATAAAGATCAAAGACAGGAGTCCTCAGACTGTCCAAAAGATGCCTTGATAAACATTAGTTTGCAAGTGTTTTCCAAAATAAGATGCAGAACCACTTGCTTTCAGTTCTTTAAATTTCTTTGCAACATCCTAATGAATCCGATTCACTTATACTATCCTTGACTCCAAACACATTTTCTTCTCTCCTCAGTTACACTACTCAGGGACCTAATAGACTCTGTTGCTTTCTTCTGCTTTCTGATGTTCAGTTGCTCTTGAGTAAAGCTTAAAGTAAGTCAACATTATCCCCTGAAACAAATGCACACTTTCATATACTGGAGGAAACAAAGCTGAGCAACAAACAGTGCTTTTTCAGTGTATGTATACCTATGTCCTGGCAACAGCATTGTCTACTTCTTCTAATACTTTACCCAGAGTTCATATTATTTGAAAGCTAAATACATCTGCTGCAGTGTTTTGAAAGCACTTGCTCCTTTCTTTTTTAATTGCAAATAGTTCTGTGCTTGCTTTTCACTGCAGTGATATATTTACTGCTCCTAACATCCTTTGGGACCCTGATAAATTTATGTCAATTTCTCAATTACTACATTCCTAAAGGAGAAAAAAAAACCCTCTCATCCATCTTTATTTAAGTCTCTTTGAAATACATCATAGTTCATCCTTGTTATTAGTCACTAACAAACATATCTATAGTTAAGGTAATTAGCATTACCGCACGTGATGAAGATACTTTTTGAAATGTCTCAAATCTGATCCTTTAGAAGTCATATGGGTCATATGACCCTGTGGTAAGAAGTATCTCCAAATCTACTCCATATTCTTAGAATTTCCTCCCTACTATACTTTCCATAAACTCTCTCTGACACAGCCCATGTCCTTGAAACTACATGGTCCCCTTCTTTGACTCCTGAAGGCTCTAACAACTTTTTGCCTAACCATTAGGGAAGAAACAGAACTTGCCATGGGTCCTTCAGAATTAAGTGCCTGCTGATTTGTCATTCTTTACCTCAGAAACTATCAGAGTTGTTAAAGGCTGGAAGAGTGTATCTTTTATCGCTTCTCTCCATCCCTAGTTTTGGCACCTGAATAAGAGAGTGGACTAGATGGACCATTGGTCTACCCAAGGATGGTCACTCTCAAGCTGCCAAACAGATTGAGTAATACTTGAGTTTCCCTGACCATGCTTCACTAATTTGAATCTTTCTCTTCCCTCTAACCAGAGACAATACTCATGAAGTTCCTGGAGATTGAACTATCGTTGTGACTACTGCCTTGTTGTCAGACTTGGGTGGGATGATATAGTGAGTTGAAGTCTCCTCATGGCAGGGATAGACTGACCTTCTAAGCCAGCAGAATCACTAGTATATTGGGTAGGTTTCTTTGCTAATGTAGTGCACTTTTAATATAACTTGTTCCATGGAAATGTTTCCATATCAAGGATACAGTATTTCAGACCCATCTGAAGCTACTCCTACAGCAACTGCCTGAAAACATATTTCTCCTGCAATTTCTGGACTTTCCAACTGTTATTGGGCAGCAATATTTAACCAAATGCTGTGGTGTAGGGCTCATTTAGCCAACGATGTGTGCGATGCCTGTGGTGCCAAAGAACTGCTCTGAGCTGTAGCAGTGTTAGGACTAACAACACTCTTCTAGGCTTTCCTACTCAGCAGGAAGCAGTCTCACAACCATGCAAGTAAATTACAGTCTTATCATTCCTCATTCAAACATCGGCACAGTCATTCAGCAGAATCTCCATGTCCCTGCAGCATGGCCATAGAGACACAGTGGCTTAAACTGAACTATGTATTTGTTCTTATTTATTGCCCCTGCTCAGTAACTTTGCTTCATGGTTATTCAACAGGTGCCCTTTGAATCAAGAGCATGTGGCACAGAGATGACTGCCAGACAAGGCAGTAGAAAAGAGCAGTCGAGGAAGCAGTTGTGCTTATTATAAAGGGCAGCTAACTGATTCATCAGTGCCCTCCCCAGCAAACCATGCCACATAAATGTTATTTTGAAATTAGCCTTGTGAAATAAGAAGGATTAGTTGGCGTGCTTGAAGTGTGAATACGTAATGTTCTTTCTCTCTAAAGGAAGATAGGGGGGTTTTTTCCCTCCAACGGCATGGTGTATGGCTTCAATTCAATTTACGATGTGTGCCCCAGGGCCATTTTTTCAGCCAATTCTCATTTAAAAGAATTAGCAGGATTTTCATTCTCCAACACCGGACTGATAGTCTAGCTCTGACTCTCACCCAATGCTGGAGGAAGAAGGTAAAAGAAATAAGGTTGTAATCCAGCATAATAAGATACTGAAACAGAAAGAGATAGAAACCAATGTTGCCTCCTTTGTAGGTCTTGCAAGGAAAAACAGCAAATCTGCCAGGCTACAGATTGCTGTGTTAGCATGCAGCGAGGTTGAAAGAGCATATGGCAGGAGTAGCTGCCTGGCTGCAGTGTACCTATTGCCAGCCCTGTCATCCAGGGCTGTAGAGACAAGATAAAGGTTTATTTTAGTGCCCTGACAGCTGACAGGAATTTGTCGTATTGCAGAAGCTGCTGAACTTCAGTCAGGAGAAGAAGGAGAAGGGAACAGAAATCAAAAGCAATTGGTGTACATCTGTATAATCTCCAGGGGACAAGAGATAGGGTGAGGTCTCATGTATTCTGTGCACACAGCACCTAGCACTAAGGGGTGCTGTAAAGTGTAAAAAGGAGACAGCAGAAGAAGGTGCCAGAAGAATCTGGACCAAAGCTTATTTCATGTTATATCCTCTTTTCAAAGTATATGGGAAATCTATTGCTGTTTGGTATTAGTAAAACTGCTCTGAGATTTCCTTGTAACTACTCAAAATGAAGAAGAATCTGAATTGGCAGGATCTTCCTTGCAGTGTTCTTTCCCACAGCTCCAGAGCTGGGAGACAGGGTATTTTCTTTAGGCAAAAATTTGATTCTTGCAAAATCAGTAACAGATATTGGGCTAGAAACATAAACAGTGTAATATTTGAATTAAATTTTTTTGCAGAGAGAAGATATTTTCTGTTAGTGTGTTTAGAAAAAAAAATTAAAAGTACCATAGGACAGTTTTGTCAAAGTTTTTGAGTTCATTTTCCTCTCTATTTAATTTTATTCACAGGGTCTACACACAGTCCCTCTACCAGATCTTCCAACAACAGGTTCCCCTATCTTTACCATTTATTCCAGGTAATTTATCACATAACAGATTTTAGGCTGCAGACACTGCTGTGCCACTGTGTCACTTCCATTCCCACACAGGAAACAGGAAGGCAAACATACAGCCTTTTTCCTCACCAAAGTTAATGGAACAATCTCTCACAGGGTGTTCTGCATCTTGTCATATCACACCTATGGGCTGGTAGTTCCTTGAGGCAGAAGAACTCCTTTAGACAACATTAGATACAATGCTGGTGCTAGACAGATGTGTCAGATCCTTTTGTCTGTTGACACAAGTGCAAATAAAAAGAAAAATCTGACCTGGATTTCAGTGGCAGTTGAGACTAAACTCTAGATCCAGCTCCAACAAGCAAGGCATTTTAGTAAGATTTATGTGCCTCCCTTGGAACATAATGTCCTTAGAAACAAAATCTGGATTCACTTCTCATTGACTTACTGTGTCAACGACACATCTTCTTAATGTGCCATTGGTGCCTGATTGTTCCTCATGCTTCCTTTGGCTTCACACAATAAAACACCTTTATAACAAGCACCCTGCCATGCTGGAAGCTGAATAAACTCAGTCTGTGCTTGAATCACTTAAGAAGTGTAGGAAAGAAGGCAAAAGAAATCCGCCAACATGGCTGGAAAAGAAGCTTATCTTGCCTTGGCTGGATTCACTTTTGTTTCCCTCTCCAGCTTCTTTCCATCAACCACTGTACCAATGTATCCCCAAGGATGCTGACCCCAGAACAATATGCTGCAAAGATGATTACAGTCTAAAAAGAAAAAGAAAACCCTGTCATCATGGATGTTATGGGTTTCAGCTTTTCACATTTAATCCTTTAATTGGTCTTTCTGGCAAGAAGAATTTGATACTTGGCTTTATTGCTGCATGGATGAGCCCTATTGCAAATCCCATTGGGATGAAGTTACAGTCATTTGGCAGCAGAAGTTCCACAACAATCTCTCAAAAGCCTACCCAGGGGGTTTCTTGTTGACATCACAGTTTCTGTGTGATGTCATAAAGCTTCTTAGAAAACAACCGGTAAAATAAAGGCAGGAGAACCTCTGGCTATTTGATGAGACTGAGATTAGCCCTTACTCTGCTATTGTATGTATCAAGACAGTATGCATCAAAGGAGAGTTTGGGTCCTGGTTTGCAGCCAGAACATTGATGAATGCAAAAACAAGAAGGTTGAACAAGCTGCATGCACAGTTAAAGAATCCCTAAATATTGAAATATTGTAAAGATACTGAGTGTGCTGGACAAGAGGGAGTCTCGGATGTGTTCCAAACTTACCTAGTATTGCTTTACGAGCAGTTTTATAGGTGGCCTCTGTGCTGTTGGGCAGACCCAGATGAGGGCTAAGCAATGTGAGCAAGTGACTCTTTGAAGAAGACAGTTTTGTCTTATGGGAATACACAAGTAAGTTGCCTTGGAACCTCCCAGCTAAACATCTCAATAAATTTTAATCTCCCATGCCCCAGGCCAACAGTGATGGCAGGTTTTTTGTGTTCCAAATGAGCAGCTTTTGAGGTATGAGAGAAACAACTTCATTTAGAATGCAATGAAACATGGCATCTCTGAATCACAGTGCTATTCATTAATGACTGGTAACTCTTTCTTGTCTAAGAGAATGGGAAAGATTCAAGTAATTGCAAAGGGTGCAAAGATAGGATTGTAATTTCTTCTGATTTAAGAAGCTCCTGAATACAAAACTAAAGATTTGGCCCTAGAAGCCCTCCGAGTTAGTCAATCTGTGCTGATGTAACTAATGGGACGTCTGGGCACATCATCATGAAAAGAGAGCAGATTAACACCTATGAAGCTAAAAATAAAAGCATCACCTCTGAGGTTGGACCTATTGTGCTCATTGCAAGGGGGTGGGGTAGGATTGGTAGAGCTGTGCGTCCATCGTGGATGTCACCATGGCACACCCACGCTAACATCTCCACAGAGACACAGCACATTTCTAGCTCCTGCATCACCAACTTGTTGCCAGGGAAACAAGAGGATGCAAAATAAAAAATAAAAAAGAAATCTCAATGACATTCAATTTTGAGACAGACAAGAAACCCCTGAAAGGGATTCTAAAGTGCCTGAGAAGGAAATGGAAATTGGGCTTCTAATTACAGATTCTCAACCAACTCCTTTTTATTCCCCAGTTATTCTGTCTGCTCACGTCACTGTCTTCCTGCCATTCTCTGTCTACAGAGGTACGAATGCCAGACACCAGTGCAAAAAGAGTCAGAAAGAGCTTTCCTGGAGTGAAGTAGAGGAGAGAAGGAGAGCGAGGGAGAAGGTTACTTGGTACAAGCAACAGTGGAGATTCCATAACTCAGAGAAAGGTGACGGACAGAAGCTGCAGAAAGGAAAATGTGTGGAAGAAAGGCAGAGTGGGACAGAAGTTTTCTGTGAGAAGGGAATATGTGCAGTTGGCAGATGTGGGTGTACACATGCACATCCACACCCAAATGCATGTGTATTTTTATATATGCAGCTGAGAAGGTACATGTGCATACAAAGACGTACCTAAATCTACATTGGGTAATTAAAAACCTGAGCTGTGCACCCTCAAAAGGAAATAAAAAAATCAGTAAGTTGACATACAAATCAAGCAATTAAACAAGAAAGAGTATATCTTTTAATTTTGTTTCTTTTAATCTGTTACAGCCCTACATCTACAAGCTTTTCCCACAAACAGAAAAGCTACAAATCACATCTCTTTTTAAATGACAAGCCAGCATTTTCATGCAGTCACCTGACTCTAGGAGCTGTGGGTTTGCAGAAAAGGAGTAAATGTAAGGAGGATCACAAGAAGGTGCTGAGAGGTGGCAAGCCTGGCAGTGCACATAAACATGAGAATGCTCAATAGAACCAGCAAATGCACCTGCTACAAAGTGTACGAGAGTAAAAAGGGGAGGATGTGTTGAGTGTTAATGCATGAAGAGACATGGCCACCAAGACAAGATGTACAAGTGTTGTCCAAGTGTAACAGAGTCACATTCCATCACCACTGAAACCAGCATGGTCCCAAATTAGACACTCTAGTTATCTTGGGGAATGAGCACAGAGAAGAGTAACTGAGTAGATGTCTGCATATCATCTCGCTTGAGCATGAGAGACACGGAAAGTTTCATCATAAGATAGGACAAAGTGACACAGATTTTTAATGGCTATCCTTCATGGCTATCAGTGCAGCTTGCACTTGGGTTAGTGCCGAAATAGGTGAAAGAGCTGTGTCTTCGCTTTCTTTTCTTTACTATTCACAGAGTCTCACACTTCTTCACACCTTGAGCCTGTCATCAAGCTTGCAGCCAGAAGTAAGATTGATGTAAACCGAGGAGGTAAACTTACAGAGAAAAGTTAACCATTGCTGAATAGCAATGAGGGTCTTCCAGAATGACACAGAGTTATCCCAGTTAATACCAAAGAAATTCTTCAAGGCTGAATACCCCTGGAATTCAGCCCATGGATTTATGGCTGTTGATAGTAAAAGGCTGCTGGCTGTAATCTTTGGACTCTATCCCAAATAGACCACAACCACTGCTGACCAAACATGAATATCACTTTGTCTCCACTACCTTCCTCCTGTCCCTTGCACATGCCTTAGCTGGTCTGAGAAGTCTCTACTCATTTTGAGGCAGGTTCTCTTCCCCTTTCTAGAAGCAGGTGTGAAGGAGGATGCCAAGTGCTTCTCTACAAACCTGTGTGGTGACAGTCCTGGCAGTCCAACAACATTTCCTAAGGTTGCCATGACATGGAAGTGATGGGCATATGAATCACAGCTGTGGAGAACATCAGCCCACGTGCAGATGCTGCATTCAGATTAGCAGAAGCAAGTCCTGGATATCCAGTTCTTCCCTGTTACTATATGAGGTAGTTTGGAGTATCCAGTCACTTCAGGAATTATAATCAGGAGAGGATAATGAGACCACCTCTTACATCTATACGGCAATATAAAACAACGAGAACACAAGCAACCTAAATGATGAAGCCAAGGTCAGATTTCAAGCAGTTATCAGTGGTGCACTTCAACTTGGTTCCTGAGTTGACAATAGCTAAAATGACTAAGCCGCGGGCTATACTAAGTGCTTTGTGTGTCCCTGTGCCACACTGCCTGGCAGACTCAGTCCATGGAAGCAGACTACAGTGTGGGTGCATCTGTAGGGGCCATCTCCCCAGCAGAACTGGAAAGACAGCAGGTGTTGATGCTGAGAACTGACTGTGGGTAAGATACAGGGAAGCAGAAGCATTGCTGTCAAGATGAAGTCCAAGTCAAGGAGAAGACAGAAGAAGTCTATTTTCTCTCTTCAGCACATAAAAAGGAGTACCTTAATGTTCCATCATATGTCTCAGTCATACTTTTTATCTAGCATATTCAAAATGTTGCCTTTTCTCAACATAGATAAATACACTGTTCACATGACTACTTTATGTATTAAAAAAAGAACGCTTTTAGAAGGTAGTTTAGATTCACAAATTACCCATGAAAAAGGATATAATGCATTCTTTTTTAAAATGTACATATATATCACAATTTCCAGCTTCTGAATTACCAGTACACATTCATGTTTCCTGGAAGGAAAGATGTTTTTTGATAACTTACTGGTTTGAATGAATTTATTATTAAATACTCAACAAGTGCGATTAACATTTGCTTGGGGCAAACTACAAGTTCTGATAATTTTTGATTTTTCTCTTTCCTCCAAGTGCTGTCCATCAATGAAGTAAACACTTATTCTAACTCACTCCTCTTTTCAGGGGGAATTTTATAAATCATATTTGCTTAGATTTAGCTTCGCTTCTTAACCAAATATTTTCTTAAGAATTTTTAAATGTTCATTCTGTGAAAACATATAAAACACTAAGAAGTTCCAGAATTTTGGAAAAATTGTTTCTAAAACACTGACAGTGACTTCTTTTGTAAACAAAATGAATCTGAGTTTACAAATTATCTAAAATACCTACAGACATACATAAAACATACATGCTATGTTATTTTCTTACTTTTCTGAAACAGACATACACTGTGACTTTCTCTGAGGACACACAATATGACTTCCTTATGTTTAATACACATAGTATAGGCTCTCTTGTTCATATCCATACATAAACATGCATATATCCTATAACACACTACATGCCTACAATGCATGTGCACCATCATCTTGCCCACTAAACACACATAAACAAACCTTCTCTTTAGCATAAGGACAGCCACATACACCTGCACAATGAAATCTTTCTAACACAGAGGCCTTGAAAACACAATTTTATCTCTCTCTAATGCACACTGTCATTCCTTTTTTCTAACACAATGTAATCTCTCTCGTGCTCTTTCTTTCATACACAGAGACACACAAACAGACACATACAGTGAAATCTTATCTCTCTGAGATTCGACTATAGTATCTACATTTTTTTCAAAATTGCATAAACACTTTCTGCCTGACATATTCATTTGTAGACTCCATCATTCACGACTACACAAATGATTGCAGAGATGGGAGGATGTAGAGGGAAGTCCTTGATCACACAAATGCCTGTCTCTTAGGTAAAGTGGCCTTTTCTGGCAAGATTTTGTTTTTCAAGGGAGAAGACATTACAAGCAATGTTTTCATTTTGGATGCAGCATTAGTTACACAGTGCTTCTTTTTATGATATTACACCACCAACAAATAGTAAGATAGTTAAACAGCTTGATGAAAAAATGTCTGCTAGATCACAAAAAAGATTATTTCTGTATTGCTATCATTGTCAAACACTTCATTGATACATTCCACAATACGTGCTGCAAGCAAATTACAATATGCAGTTACACTGATATTTCTTGTGACATGTAATATGCTGTAGGCCCTGAGATTTCTAAAGAAAAAAAGAAAGATGTATAGAGGAGGTTCCACCTCCACTTAAACTATTATTTCTACAACAAAAGTCTATGCTTAAATCACTTGTATTAGCAGGATTGTTCTAATGGGAATATTAAATGAATGTCTGCCTCCGTGAGCTTCTTTACACAATGGAGAGTGCTAACAGTAAGAATTAGAGGATGCAGCACAGAGCACTTCTCTTGCATGCCATTAATTCAGAGCCAGAGAAATTGGCTGATAATTTTGGGGGGACCTCTGCAGAAGTGAGTTTCTTATCCTCACTTGATTTCTCCAAATTACCTCATAACAGAAACAAATATTAAAATGAAAATGCAATGAAGGATCCAGAGCTGATCAGTGATATTAAAGAATAGCTAAAAGGGAATGTTTTTGCAGGGCCATTCTGGGCTACAAGGATTTTCACTACCTCCTTAGAGCAGGTTTTAAAGAAAAACTGCAGGGGAAAATGTATTTTTAAAAAATTATCAGTAAACCAACTTCAGAGGTATTGTCTTAGCTCTAAATAAGCATCCTTGACTAAACACAACTAGGGTCACTAACAGAGAATAACTTGCTATAAACCCTGGAAAAATAGTATTTCTTCATGATAAGGGGAATTTTGCCTAAGAATTTGAACCAAAGCATCAATACTGCTTTAAGAGCACCTACTTGGAGGCACAGGAAAGGAAATACTTTCATGGAGCCCAAACAAAAAAAAAAAAAAATTTGATCTACTGAGGGACTGGAAAAGCAAAAGCAGCTCTCCTACTACCAAAAGGGACTAAAACAAATCTTTTCCTTTTATGGCCTGTGGTACAGCTCTGATTAAAGATATCTTGCTTTGAGAATACTGTCTGGTTGCCTGTATCAGCCAAGGGCCCAACAGCTCCCAGAAGAAAGACTGCTGAGCCAAGATCAGGTGGGATCACAGGCAACTGGTGTAAAAATATGTAGGCAAAGAGCAGGATAGACACTAAACCCCATTTTAGAAATATCTCAGAGTGTTTGAGAGGTGAAGTGTGGTACCCCTGGGTATGACACCTATAGAGAGCACAGATGCATTCTCAGCAGCACTGAAGTGGTCATAGGAAACTCCCATGCCCAGTATTTTGGCCCTCGTTAGGTTTATAATCCCATGGCAAGTCTGAAGCAGTGGTTTCCGGACACTGACAGTGCCTACTTTAGCTACTACAAAAACACCTAAAGCAAAGCACATGATAAAACTAGACTATTAGACTGCTTCTAACCACTTTTGACAGTATAGAAATTGACTCTAATCTACTGCAGGAAGAACATATCACCACAGATCTTGCAAAATCCATACAGTGAGTGTTAATGTCAGCCTCTTTCTCTCCACAGAATTGATAGAGTTGGAGCAGATGCACTACAAACTTCTCCCACACACCACACACCTTCACATGACCCTTCCCCTTTTGCCCCTTAGACAAGATGCCCACAATTCCATCTGTAAGGCTGTTCACAGCACTGGCACGCTGTGTTGCACTAGAGGATAAAACAGCATTTCACACCAGAACCCAATCTCACTCCACCTTTGTGGCAGGAAACCATCACTAAGCCCTTTTCTACAGTAAGATACCCAGTACAGCTGCATGCAGCAACTGCAAGCCTAAATCAGCACATGGGTTTCCCGGTCCACTTCCTGATATTTCTAATACCTGCCTGGTCATCTGCTGCAAGGAAAATATTCCCTAGAAAACAGACTGTGAGACTAGTTCAGCTGCCCTCAGCAATTGCAAGCTTTTTTCCTCCTTCCTGACAACTTCTTCCTGACATTAAATACCCTGACACTAGGGATTCTAATAATTTTGAATGCTATTTAGATGTCTTTCCTGCTTGAGAAAATTTCCTAGGCCTCACACTGCCCCATGAGGGCTGCTGACTTTTAACCTTAGTTGCTGATTGCGAAACAACCTTATTTCTTAGAATCACCTTTGAGGGACTTCAGTAATGCTCTGAGGACCTGTAGGGAAATGTCACCTGTGGGTTAGTAAGCTCATTTGGAAAATTGTCTGCTCAGCATCTACTTGTCATGGTGTCTTGGCCACTGGTTTGTCATTGGGAACAAACCTGGTTTTTGGTGTCCTGCTGAACAAAGGGTTTTCCATAGGTCGCTTGGTCAGTGGTGCCGTTGTCATGGCCATCTCCATCTCAGTGACCTCCTGACCTTGCTGTTGTTCCTCCAAGCCTGAACAGTGGCCCTGCTGTCAAACTTTCTAGGTAAGCTCAGTGTGGACCCCTGCAGAGAGCAGGAGTCTCTCTAATGAGATTGACCCACAGAGGCCATTCCATCGAGGATTCAGGAGAAAGCCACTAATCAAACTGACAGAGACACAAGACAAAGCTTCTTCCTCTTTCTCTTCCACAGTTTCCTTTTCTTTTCTTACTGTATAATCAACCTAGTTATCTACGTTTCTGTCACAATAGTAGTTAAGTACATCTTCAGTATTTCAGAAACAGAAAAAACCGACATCCTTTTTCTCTTCTTTTCCTTTCCAGGCAGTAGGAGGAATTGTTCAATTAGTTTTTTAGGTGGTATGATTTGTTTGCTTGTTTATAGGCATACATGTGAGTGGGTGTTTTATAGATGTATGTGAAAAGCTCAGTGGGGGAGGGCTAGGCTGAAGAGCCAAGCTGTGTATTTATTACTGAGAATGGAGAGATACTGATAACTGATGAGGTATGGACCTCCACAGCATAGCACAGCCAGTGTTAGCACTCTGTCTCCTGCCTGTAGCTCAGTCTCATCAACAAGTCTGGGTAATTGCCATGGAAGGGTATTCAGTGGGGGGAGGAAGAAAGAGTAGCTATCACTTTGATCTTGGCTACTTCAAGATTGCCTCTGTCCAAGATTGACAATATATCCCCCGCTATTGCCAGAACATCTAAACATGAGGCACATGCCCATAGAGAGGGCCAGCGTCTTTTCTTAGGCCAACTGCCATGGATAGGGAGGAATCAATGCACACAAGCTTCTCTTTGAGATTGAAAGCAGCAGTGGAGTAAAACATTATGCAGATCTTTGAAGAAATTTTGACATTTCTAGTGCTCCAAGACATGACAGAAGAAATTTCCTGGGTAGTATATTTCTCAAAAAAATTATTTTTACCAAACTTCTCTAAAAAATGTTTGTGCCATAAAGAACAAATATCCTAAAATATTTTCCTTTCATCGATGACAGATACTCCACTGGCTCCTAACGACCCAATTTACTGGAACAGCTTTCATCCTTTTAACAGCTCTTCCTTTCTCCATGCACCATATGTTTTGTGCAGTTCTTACAAACAGAGAGAGTCGGAGGCAATACTAAGGGTCTCCTGAAGTTAAGTATTACTCAAGGAATAAAATAGAATCAAACATGATGTCAGGAGCTTCACAGTGAAAGGACATGGCAGAAGGATGTATTTAAGTTGGGAGTAGATATTTCCAGCATTGGATTCACTGGAACAGTGTTACCTCTATCCAGATTGCATGGCCATTTGGGGACTTCACATAATGCTGAAATAACTGTCTGCAGATTTTAAAGTAAATGGTATGAAGGAAAAAAAATCTTTGTTTCCTCCAAGACAGTTTCTGTTCAAGTTCATCCAACTGAATATCAGTCTTTCAGTGATTTCTAACAAATTTATTTGTTATACTGGCAGTAGTACAATAGCAGAGTTATTGTGAGTGAAGAAAGCTCATCCTCACACATACATGTACATGGAGCTGGGACAGAGGGGAATTGAGAAAGTGAGGTCCTGGGTACTGAAGAAAATCTTGGGTTCTGCCAAACTTATTTTACAAAATTCTGGGGAAAAAAACCCCAAAGATACTAGAACTGCTGACCCAGCTGGATTCATGTTGTAGGTCACTATGAGTCAAAAGGACTTCCTCTGGAAAAACAGCTGATGGAGGAACTGATTGAATAATCACATCCAAAGGGTAGTAGTCAAAAGCACAATGTCCAGATGGAGATCAGAGAAAAGTAGTGTCCCTTAGGACTCTGTACTGTACCAATACTGTGTAACGTCTTCATCAATATAGACAGTGGGATCAAGTGCACCCTCAGCAAGTTTGTAGACAATACAGCTGAGTGGTGCAGCTGACAGGCCTAAAGGACGGGATACCATCCAGAGGGACCTGGACAAGCTTGAGAATGGGCCCATGTGAACCTCAGGAGGTTCAACAAGGCCAAGCACAATATCCAGCATGTGGGTTGGGGCAACCCTAGAATCAATACGGGCTGGGGAATGAAGGGATCAAGAATAACACTGTTAAGAAGTACTTGGAGGAAGCGGTGAAAAAGAGGCTGGACCTAGGATAGCAAATTATGCTTTCAGCCCAGAGTCAACTACATTTTGAGATGCTTCAAAAGCAGCATGACTGGCAGGTCAAGGGAGGTGATTCTACCCCTCTGCTCTGCTCTCGTGAGACTCCACTTGGAGGGCTGCATCCACCTATGGGGTACTCATCACAGAAAAGACATGGACCTGATAGAGTGGGTCCAGAAGATGACGACAAAAACAATCAAAGGACTGGAACACCTCTCCCATGAAGGCAGGCTGAATGTGTTAGGGTTGTTCAACCTGCAGAAAAGAAGCCTACAGAGAGACCTTATTAAGGTCTTTAAATACCATAACAGGGCTGTAAGAAAAATGGAGATATTTTTTAGCAGGGCCTGTTGCAATAGGACAAGGGGTAATTATTTTAAACAATAAGAAGGTAGACTAGACAAAAGTAAAAAGTTTTTTACAGTGAGGGTGGTGAAATACTGGAACAGGTTGTCCAGAGAGGTGGTAGATTCCTCATCCCTGGAAACATTCAAGGCCAGGTTGAACTGGCCTCTGAGTAGCCTGATCTAGTTGAAGACGTCATTGCTCATTGTAGAAGGTCCAAGTAGATGACCTTTAAAACCTAAACTATTCTATGATTTTATAATTTATAGAGTTCTGCATTTTAGAAAGCAAAAGAGAACAGGCACTTCATCTGTAGCACAGATGCAATGAACCACCTGAATAGTCATTATAGCATCTCAGCACTGAAACGTAAACAGAAAGTCACTGCACTTCTGTGTGAGATTGGATTAAAAATCATGGCATAAAAAAAAGAAACAAAAAAAATCCCAAACCATATGATATGCATTCTTTTTGTTTCCTCTCTGGATTTTGAATGCTCAGATTTCCTCTGGTCAAATTTTTCGGTATTGTCTATAACTGTGAAGACTAGAAGCAGATATTTACAAAAAAAAAAAAAAGAAATTTTTTGTTATCATGTATTTCCATGAATCTGGTGCTGGGGATTTTAAGAAACACCTGAAATATCACTAAATGCACAGTGATGACATTGCTGTTCTCAGCACAGGTCTGTTATGGTCTTTGTGTTAATGTGCCAGGACACTTCCCTTTCCGTGTGCCATGACCTTTCCTTAAAGTTATGGATTTGTGGAACTGCTGAGCTGCTGCTCTGTGATGTGTGTGCAACATTTGATCTGAAACCAAGACAAAGTTTTCTTCTACAATGTAGACCAGAAGTGATAGAAAACAGTAGTTGCACCCAGCACTTATTTCAAACATAGGTATTTATGCCAGTAGTGGAGGGAATGCATCCCAAATTTCACATGCTAGAGGGTGTCTACTAGCCCTTTACAAGGAGATTAACACTCCCTTGGGGAGAAGTCTCCCTCCCTCACTTTCTCTTTATCCCCTTGTTTTGCTTCACCAAGAGAAAAAACTACATCTTTCACCAGAGTCAAGCCTGCAAATCCCTTGGCAGCCAGCAGTCAGATGTCTCTGTTTGCTGGTTCTTATGTGACCAATTCACATAGTATAAACAAATGATGATGTAAATACTAAAGATGGCAATACATTACAGTGTAAAAAAAGGCTCTTGAGATCCTGACAGATCCACCACTTAGATCACCGCACATTGAAAGCAGCAGTGAGATCAGAATGACTCTGTCCCCATCCCACTTGGACTCACAAGTAAGATGGTCCATGCATACATGACATCTGAACGGCACATCAAAGCTGCTCCTCTGAGTACCTAGCACTTCCACAGAGACCAAAAAGCTGGGAAAACTTAGGGTTCCTCGTTCTGACAGCATTATCAACAATCACATTGGAATTTAAGCATCCTGCAGCAGAAATTAAAAAACGTTACACTGTGGCACTGGTGTCTTGAAGAACATGTCTGTCCAGGTCCCTGAACATTCTCTAGGACAGGAAGAAAATCGGAAGCCAGACAGTCAACAGCTTGCTGGAGCGGTACATGCACCCCCCCACCCCCCTTCTCGTCCCCAGGCAGCAAGAAACGGAGGGTGAGTGCTAGGAATAAGGCAGGCTAGCTCCCTGATGTGAGAGTCCTGCTCATAAAACTCAATTAAGTGAATTACAGATGAGATCATTCCCAGCGGTGGGTCACATTCCATTAGAGGCAGGCTCGATGCCAGGCGGACTCAGCACTGCTCGGATGGCAGAATGATCCTCCCCAACACTTACCGTCTCTGCCTCTGATGTCACCATACCTTGCAGGATTTCCTGCCCTGTGCCCCACACTGCATGGCAGGCTCATTGTTCATCCCTGCTCACTCTATAGGTGAGATAATCAGGGCTAGTGTTAGGTCATGGAGAGATACAGCGATGGCCACCCTCTCTGAAACACTGTGGTCTTGGACAACAATGTGAGAAAGGAAAAGCATAGGGAGAAAGAGGCAAGGGGAGAAAGCAGAAGATGATCAGAAAGAGGGGTTCTGTGGAAAACCATGCCAGAGTTGCAGGGAAGGATGGAAACAGCCAACCCTATAAACTGGATTAGTGGTATTTTACATGGAAGTGAGAGCAGTCAGAGCTCTCAGCTCACTAATTCCAAAAGCTTTTTCACAACATAAGATTACAGCATCATTTGCTATATATGAATGTATATACACCACCTACAGACACTGCACTCAGCACATAAAAATATGTGGGGAACAAAGAGTGTGTCTGAGGTAGATTTGTGTGTGGGAATGGCCATGTTTGCGAAAGAAAGAGTGGGGGGAGAGAGAAAGTGGGGGGGAGAAGAGAAGGTGAATGAATCTGTGAAGGGTGAGCATGTGTGGTTATGAGAGCAAGAAAAAGCTGGATGAATGAGCGTATGGGTGTGTAATACATGGGCTAGAGCAAGTCAAATGTTGTAAACACCTGCAGGCATTTTCCCAGGTTTGAGACCTATTTTGACTTGCTTTGTGCATCCCACTTTGCTTTTCACTGTTTGCAAACATTCCTGGCAGCTCAGCTTAATTTGTACAAATAGCAACCGACCGAGAGCAAGCCAAATCTGTTGTGAAATAGGTTGAGGAAGATGCAGGGGTTTGTGCAGATCCAAGCAGCAGGGGCTTTGTACCATCTGGAACCTGTGTATCCAGTCCCACGGAAAGGCCTACAAGGGAGATCAATCTAGTTACCTCCCCACCACTTGCCATCCCATGTGAGGAACAAATACTTCAGATCAGTTGCAAAGCGAGACATGTCTGGACAATGACCCTCAAAGGTATGAGACCCACACAGCGCAGGCATCTGCTACCCTGGCACAGGAGACTTTAGTAACCACAACCTGAGAGAGAGCTTTCTGCTTTATCTCAGAAGGACCGAGAGGAAGACAGCAGCCTTATGTTTCATTTCCTTGTGTGTGACAAGTGAACTCAGTTTGGCAGTGTGAGGCATGAGGTTTACTATTTGTTTTACCACCACTTTACTGGGAAATTTTGGGCGATTTCACTTTCCTTCTTCTTATCTCTGTTTCCTAAGACATAAAAAGCTATCAGTAATGACACAGACATGAAAACTCTTGATGAAAAGTGCTATGCAAGGCTCAGGACTTCTTCTCCTGCACTAGCTGAGGGTGATTGACAAATTTCCTTTGCATTTATTCGCAGCAGTATCCTTAAGTCCTGAAGAAGTCTGAACCTGAACTGCAGGAGCTTCAACTCCAGGCTCTACAATTGTGCTGCTCCCCTCAGTAGATCATGACTTAGGTTCTATCTGTCTGCCTCTGGACCTCCAGCATAACACACAGAACCCATACCGGGTGGTAAGGGATCTCACAGTCTCTTTGGCACATCCCAGACTGTGCTTGCTACTCTGCCCTTGGCAATGCCACCACCTGGCTTGTATGTTGGGTCTACTGGAGTCCAGAACAGTTGGGATGCAAAAGTACTGTGGTCACACTGTTTCCTTCCCCATTAAATGGTGCCAAGAATTTAAGGCAAATCTGCCCCCTTGTCTTTTATTCTGCTTTTCCCTTGCCTTCTGACTGGATTTTATCAGCATTACTTTTTCTGCAACCTTGACCCAGATGTTTGCCCCAGCAAGTGCTACATGCAGTGTGCCAAGCTGCCTCGCTCTGCTTTACTGATGGTACCTGGAATGGCTGACAGTACAGTGCTATATCCTCTTGTCTATGTGCATGAATTAGCTAGCTCTTTGCTTTCACCTTCAACCGAAACAGAGTGATCTGTCAATGCAATTAGCCCCCTCTCCCTTTAACTAGAGGGAACACAATATATTGCCTCTCTTGGGAACGAGAGAAAAACCAGAGATGCTATCAGGGTGCCAAAGCACTTCGCATAAAAATCCTTTTTCACCCTAACAGTATATCAGGTGCTGCCTCAAGAGCTGTTATTGAACTACAGCCAGAAATAGTGTGGTTCTATGTGGTGTGTTTTTCTACAGCCTCTTTTCCCTCCTCTGGCACTCTTTGCTTTATGAGTGTATTTCATTCAATAAAATTGTTTAAGGCCTCGCCTGCAAGGAGGATCTTTTGTGAAATACCACAGCTCAGCCTTCTAAGCATTCCAGCTGAATAACTGCTGTGGTTGCCACAGCACAGGCTACACAAAAATGATGCTTGTGTTTAATTTTACTGAGTGGTTGATGCCACTGCCTTACTTTGCTCTGGGATACATTCCTCTGAAAAGCAGCCAGGTAATTCTGCTGCTGCTGTCATGTCCACAGTGTCCTGGGATGGAAGGAAGGGTGACAGGGAAGAAACAGAGCTTTCTGCCAGGTTTACATATAGCAAACTTACCTGAGATGGGTGGTCTCAAAGAATGTGGCTACGCTAAGAAGAGATGCCTCAAGGCAGTGCCAGGGGAAGGTGGCAGATTCCCTGAAGTGTTTGCAAAATTCAGTTTTGGAGGAGATTTCCACGGAGGGAGGGAGGGAGGGAGGGAAGGAGGGAAGGAGGGAAGGAGGGAAGGAGGGA
>VXBA01004611.1:451853-491480 GCA_013399895.1 Serilophus lunatus | reverse complement strand
AAGGAAGGAAGGAAGGAAGGAAGGAAGGAAGGAAGGAAGGAAGGAAGGAAGGAAGGAAGGAAACTGAGAAGAGAAAAAAGACAGAAGGAAACTGGAATGTAGTACACAACTCAGCCCTTCTGTAAGTGATGGTGTCAGCCCAGCTTTGGCAGAGCTGACAGTGGGGTTGGAGGTTTTCCAGTACCTCTTGCAGCATCCGCCTACTTTTTCTGGATTTGGCCATAGGTAGTTGTGCCCCAAATAACTACAAAGCTGAAAACAATATAGCTACATGTGCTCTGAAATAGGGGAGATTAACCTCAATGTCACGCTATGCTAATAAGACTAATTTCCTTCTGGGGATGATCACGTCTCTGCATGGGTACGTACAGATACACCAGCTCGTCTGCTGCATGCTGAAGTACTCACAGCACAGCACTGCCTTACCCATCTGAACTTTGAATAGCATATCCATGAGAGCTGTTTTCACCTCCTTAATGGGCACAGTCTTTTGCAGTGCAAGCAGTTCTAGGACTCAGAAGTTCCTCTCACCTACAACAAAATCCACCTTGAATGCTTCAGGAATTTGCCACTACTTCCATCAGTCAAGCTCCATTCTCAGTGACTCTAAAGTGACCTGGATAAGGGTGAATCCATGTTTGAGATTTTCCTTTTTGTTTTCCCTTACTTTGGTTGAGAACCTCTGAGTTCCCATGTATGAGAAAAAGTGAACAGCAAGTCTCTTATACCCTATTTACAGCTACCCTCTCCTTAGCCAGACATGCAGTAATGGAGAAATTTACCAGAGGGTCAGAGAAGTTTGCTGTCATCCTTCTTGGGAGCTGCAAGTGATGAGGGTTTTTAAAGAGTTTTCTTCTGGAGTGAATACTTTGATTTCCTAAAAAGGACCAAAGTTTGTATGGACTAGTAATAACTTCTATCCAATCAATGTATGCCAGTAGTAAAATAAAAGAAACTCCAACCAACCAACCAACCAAAAAAACACCAAACAAAAAACCCCCAAATTCTAAAATACGAGATAAGCTCTTGGTATGCCTGAAGATGGATTACATCAATGCCTCATAAACAGGTGAAAAAACACCCAACAACCAACCAAAGAAGTTTTATTGGATCTTTTGGGCTTAACATTCAACATATTTAAGTTAAATTTATATGTAAATAAACGCTGATATATTTATATCTACCTAAAACAGAAATTTGAACATTTTGTAGGCATTAATCCCCTTAGCTAAAACTTGGTGAATCCCATCCACTACCCAGTGGGATTAACTTTCAGAAAAAAACTTGTTTCACTATTCAAAATAAGAGACAAACAATAGCCCTGCCAACTCCACCCTCCTGCCCAGCTGCACTCCCTGCTGATGCCTTAATTTTTGTAAGGGTCTTTTTGGAAGACACTGCCTTTAATGTGGACCATCACACATTCGTGGTGTCTTTCTTATACACATATAGCCACTGGGTTGGCACCAGGCTGACTCCAACCAAATCATGCCATGGGCATATATATACAGCTCTAACCCAGACTGCGATCCCCTGCTTCAAAAGGTGAAACCAGCTGCATTAAACTCACCAGCCTCACACTGCAAAACTCTGGGACTGGTGCTTTCCACTCCCAGGAAGATGCTGCACTGCACGGTCGCCATGGTGACAAGCACTTTCCTGCACGGTAACCACCACCCCGAACTCTGCAACTCTCTCCTGTGTGAAGCCCAACCCGTGTGTTCACACAGGCAATTTGTCTCGCCACTGCAGCCCCTCTGCGGCTTTGCCCGCTACCCCAAGCTTTGCTGTTTGCCGAGCACCTTCCCGCGCCCTGTATTCCAACACCGCAGCATGACCACAAGCACCACCAGGAGTCCCCACCAGGTGATGCGGCTGGGCTAAACTGCTAAATATTTCACGGGGAGGATGGCTGATACCTCCGATACCTTCCCCAAGCCTGCTGCACATCAAGAAGGGTGCAGCCGCAGAGCCCTCTCGAGCAGTCACCAGGCCAGGCCTCCATGAAAGTGACAGCCTCAGCTGTCATCAGCCACAGCAGCATCCCCACGTGCTCTTCATCCTCCTCTCCCTCCCCCGCACACCCTGTCGCTGTCCTGCAGCCATCCCAGCCATCTCGGGTTCCTTTCTGCCGCCCGGCTGGGCCCGCGGGGAAACCTTCTCCTCCCGAGGGAAGGCTGACGGCCGCCGCCCCTCGCCGCCCTCCCCTCCCCGCCCGCGCTCCCCCCGCACGTCCCCGCAGACATCTCCCCTCCGCCGGGGCCTCCCCTCGCCGCGGTCTCCATGGAAACCAGCCCCGAGCAGATGCCGGCTGCGCCCCGGTCGCCGCGGCGTCGCCGGGGAAGGCGGTGGCCGAGGCAGCCGCGCCCCGGCCCCGGGAGCCCGTTTGCCTCCTCGCCCGCCGCTCCACTGGGGAAGCAGTGGCAGGGACGTGCCCTGGGAATGCCCAAGTAGCCAAGAAGGCCGGCGGCATCCGGGCCTGGGGGAGCAATAGTGTGGCCAGCAAGAGCAGGGCAGTGATAGCCCCCTGTATCCGGGCACGGCGATGCCACACCTCGAGTACTGTGTCCCGTTCTGGGCCCCTCACTACAAGAGAGACATTGAGGTGCTAGAGGGTGATCAGAGAAGGGCAATGGAGCTGATGAGGGGTCTGGAACACAAGTCCTATAAGGAGCGTCTGAGGGAGCTGGGGTTGTTTAGCCTGGAGAAAAGGAGGCTCAGGGGAAACCTTACCAATATCTAGAACTACCTGAAAGGAATTTGTAGACATGTGGATGTTGGTCTCTTCTCGCAAAGACAGGATAAGAGGACATAGACTTAAGCTGTGCCAGGGGAAGTTTGGAATTGGATATGAGGAAAAAAATCTTGACTGAAAAGGTGGTCAAGCATTGCAACAGTGAACTGTGAACATTGGAACTGTGTAGGGAAACAGTTGAGTCACCATCCCAGGAAGTGATCAAAAAATGTGTGGGTGTGGCACTTGGGGACATGGTTTACTGGTGAACATGGTGGTGCTGGGTTAATGGCTGGATTCGATGACCTCAGAGTCTTTTCCAACATAAAGAATCCCATGATTCTAAAATAGAGGTGTAGGTGAGGTAGCCTGAGGCAGCCTGAGCTCTCTGCTGGCCCTGCAGTGGGACATGGAGCCGAGCGCAGGGTTTTCTTTTCTCTGTTCACCTCCAAGAGGAAGACGTTCAGATTAAAAACTCCCCAGAAGTGTCACACATTGCTACCACAGCCCCTCCAAAAAACACATGGCAGTAATTGTCAACCCTTGTAGCTCCCCTACTCAGATTTATTTTCTGGTGAGTGCTTCCCTTCTCTGGGAAGATAAACCCGGCTTTTCCTCAGGTCTGGCAATTGTCCTTCATCTGCTGAAAAAAAATCAAACCAACCAACTTTTTATTAACACCCTTATCTAAAATGGACCTTTCTGGCTAGCAAAACACCATCTCCAGCTCTGAGGGGCTCTTTACATCTATTCTGCCTGTAAGATCAAAGTAAGGCTCCAGGTTTGGACTTGACTGTAACTCTTTTTTGTTATAGCTTCAAATTTGTCTTGTGCCCTCATCTTAAACTCTCCCAAATCTCATGCTGTTCTCTTCTGTCCCTGATTATATGGCTGCTGAAATCTTTCTGATCTTTCTGTAATATTTCAATGTGTCCCTAACCAGCAATTCTACAGAAGAGATCAAAAGGAGCACTTCTCCATACCAATAAGATGCTTCTGAGACTAATATTTTGCCTGTGTACATGAGGCTACTCTGTTGTCTCTGCTCTTCTAAGTCAAACTGATGCCTGTTGGCCTCCAGCTTCCCCTTCCTGAGTTTCCCCTCTAAGAATCACTGCCTCTTACCCATTTCCTCCAAAGACTGAACTATAGTCTAGGATCTTCTTTGATATTGTCCTCCCAAATCCTGACACTGAGGGGTCACTCCCCAGTATGATACAGCACAGACACTGCAGCTGCAGTTTGGCTTTGCCCAGAGAATAGCTCTTCCCCAGTGCTGTTACCTAATTACAAGCTCTGATGTGGTCTAATAGGCAATTGCAAACCCCCTCAGCTGAAATACGGTAGGTATAGATGCTGGCAGTTCTTTATTCTCTGCTGCTCTTATATTTTCTTATTATGCTAAGTAAATATAACCCACCCTTCTTTCTTACCAGAACAACCTATTTACCGGACATTCAAATATGTGAATATTGAAGGTGATAGAAATGGAAATTAATGGAGCATTTAGGATATAATTTGAATACACACAGATCCTTGGCTATTCTATCCTTGTTATGTGAGGTTGGGACTTTTCTCTAGCACCACAGTCCAGAAGAAAGGTTTAGATCAAAGGAAGGTGAGTCCTAAGGGTTACACCAGGTTCTTAAGTCTGCTAGGCATAAAGATTGCTACTGGATAACTATTATTTGATTTTTTTGTAATCACATGAATGCACCTTTTTCTTTAGAATGAACCCTTAGACAAGACATCCATGTTTTTATGACTCTTGCAGCTGACCACAGTCATGAAATCACTGTGGCCAGAGAAAGCTCCACTGATAGTACAGCAGGCATCTAAAAGCCAACAAGCTGTGTAGCAGCGAGCCATGTAACTAACTATGCCACTCTCTGCCTCAAGACATTAGAACTCAGATCTCACAATTGCCAGAACATACCATAGAACTTCATTACTCAGCTGATGGACAGGTAAAGAAATACAGCATGAAAAGAAAGATGAAGAATTTAATTGCTAGGAGTTACATGTGTGATAAGATGAGGAATTTAATTGCTAGGAGTTACATGTGTGATAAAACCAGATTTTGTCTGGAGCTCAAAAACTATCAGTGTGAAGATGGTACAGGCAGAGAAAAATTCAGCCAGTGTGAGATCTGGAATAAGAAAATGCAAACGAAAGTAGTTCTCTTCTCCACTTCAGCCTGCGGTTTGTGCAAATGTGTGTGCTAGACCATCTTATTTCCTGAGATACTGGATGTGTAACATACACCATTCCTGAACTTCTATTTCCCAGGGCCATAAACTGGCACTCTGTTAATTCTAAATTCAGAGAAAACAGGACTTAAAGGGATACCAGTACACAGATACAGTTATCATCTGCCTTCCCTGCCACAAGGGAGATACCAAGAAATCATCAGTATTGTTTCCTTCATTACAAATTTAGTTAAGTAGTGGGATATTAATCAAGCCATTTTACAGTCTGGATGATGGGTCAGATACTTGAGAGATGTTTTGTATGTGTAGAAGGCTGTGTACATGAAGAAGGCTTCAGGGACTTGGAGCATTGCCTATTTTCAGGCTCAGTTTGCCTTCAACTTAATGTAGGGAAGAGAAGTAAAAAGAAAGGTTTTGGCTCTTTATTTCCTCTTCAAAGAGCTTAGCTATGTTAGCCTATCACTTGTGAGTTAGGAATCCTTCTTCTTTGTATCTGAAGACTGAATTTACCATAAAATCCATCTTTTGCTTTATACAGACTACATCTGAAGAAGTAAGGTCAGGACAAGCAATACCTGAATGAAACTTCTTACTATAATGTTTGCCTGGCCTGCATGTGTCCTAAATAGTAGGAAAGAATGAAAGCTTCCTCTTGATACTCTTGATGGGGTAAGCAGGGAGAACAGGCTTGGGATCTTCCAGAAGCAAGTCGTCTGACTTCTTGGCGCAGTCCAGAATCAGCATTTACAAAAGTTAGCTTAAACCATCTTTAATTAAAGCTGTGCTGAATCCTCCGTCTTTTACAGCAAGCACAGTCTCAGCCATATAAGCAGCTTTACACTGCAAACATTACACAGAGAGACCAGCAACAGAATATACTACAGAGACCAAGTCTCACTTTCAGTGGTGATTCACAGGGGCAAATGAGGACAAAATTAATGTAAGTAGGGGAGAAAAACTGACATTGCTGTGGAAACCATTTCACTTCACGACATTTTAAAACCAAACTGAATTCCTGACAATGAATCCATTTCAGTTTTGTGTTATTCTACTATTGCAGCCAGCCTAGAGTGGGCCATGGTGACAAATATCTTCCAGGCTATCTCCATGAAGTAGAAGCCTTTGCCATGTCAGCCAAAATGCCTGTAGTGATAATAAATGCTTTATGTGGTTCAGTTAGGACTGGGAAATCCAACCTCATAAACTTTGTCAGCATGAATTATATTTTTATTATATTAAATAACATCCTGGGGCTTGCCCACACTTAGCAAACATAGTACAGGCCCCTCTGCCTGAGTGTGTAGGCATGGGAACAAAGTTGTGGCTGTTAAGAGGCCTCCCATCTCTGAGCCTGTCCAATTTGGTCGTGATTGACATCTCAGCCGTCATGTTCCATCAGTGTGAGTTCCCCCTCCCCTGCCTCATTCTCCAGCTTTCAGAAGGTAGGCATTTGGTCCCATATCTGTTCAGAGAAAGCACCATGACCTACACGTCTGCCCCTGACCTTTAGCCTGATCAATAAAACTACAAATTGGTCTTTTCTTATCCTTGACACTTCAGTCATAAAATCCCTATTGAGATGGAATGAAACACTGAACTTTATGTCTGGGCGTCATGAACATGCTTCGTGGCGGGGGAGAGAGACTGGCAGTATTTCAGTCATCAAATATACAACCCTTTCTCTCACTCCCTCTCTGTGCAGCAATCCTATGTGTGATATTTGAAACCTGTAGAACATCCTTATTGGCTCTGTATTCACACATTTTCCCAAATATTCCAGAACAGCTAGAACCTCAAGTGTACTTTAACAACAGGTTTTCATTACCATCCATGT
This sequence comes from Serilophus lunatus, assembly GCA_013399895.1. Classification (NCBI taxonomy): domain Eukaryota; kingdom Metazoa; phylum Chordata; class Aves; order Passeriformes; family Eurylaimidae; genus Serilophus; species Serilophus lunatus. The sequence continues at coordinate 484,702 of VXBA01004611.1, read as the reverse complement.
TTCTCCCTTTTGATGATGTTCAGGGGGAAGAAGGGAAGAGGCATGATTTCTCTCAGAGAGGAGCAGAGATTGTTTCAGGAGAGGGTAAACAAAACCCAGTGAGAGTGTAATGCTAAATGGGCATACAGTTTTTGCTACTATTTTTGCTGTCTGATGTTTTGTCATGGTCACTGCAGAGGACTTGCCTGCACTGGGACAGGCAGCATGAGCAGACATGGCAGAGCACAACCCTATATGCTCCTCTCGTTAAACTCTGCCAGCAGTGTTGGCAGACCTGAGCTTGCACTTCCACTTGTGCAATAAACAGTACTAGAATCTGAAAAAGCATGAAAGGGGTTTGATACCAATAACCTATATCAGAAATTCAGAAGGGCTTTGACATGGCTGTAAGGGTGCTTATTGCATCACTTTGTACCCTTTGCAGAACAATACAGAGGGATGAAGGAGGCTGTACTGCACAGTTTTGTGCACAGCTTGGAAAATCTATTCCATCGTTTTAACAGTGAATAAGCTGGTGGAACCACATGGCTTCTTTATGCTGGCAAGATAGTTGTGTATTTAGCATGCTCAGCTGCTAGTAAGGTTGTAAACCATACTTTTTACTCAGCTGCACTGCCATGGAGTGGCCTTGAATAACCTCCTGTGTCACATCAGGGCTTTTAGCTGGTGAAATGAAACATGACTGTGAATCAGAGGAAGGAAGAAAATCCTAACAGACTTTCTTCAGATTCCTCTTTGATAGCTAGGCCATTCCATTTGCCAGAAAGGCTTGCCATTATGTACATCCTTCCACAAAACACAGAAAGACAGATTCAGTGAATAAAGCAGACCAGAAGACTTGGTTCTTGAAAGCACAAGAGAAGTGGTATGAAAATAACAGCATCTCCTATGATGCTCTCTGATGCTGCTGCATGCTACCTAACACTGCTGAGTCTGCAAACATGTCTTCCTATGCCTCAGCTTGGAGGAGAGGCCAGAAATACTGTGTTGGAAAATCACAGCACATGTTCAAGGCAGGCAAGTGGCAGGTTCAAAGTGGAACAAAGAAACAGCTCTTTTATGTAATGCACAGTTAAGCTCTGGAGTACCTTTTCTCAGGATTTTATGGATGCTGGAAATTCACATCAGTTTCAGGTGTAATCACATACAGTCCTGGAAGAACCAAACATCAAAAGCTACCTGATGCAGCTCTGCTGCCATATTATGCAGGGAATTATTAAGCCAGAACTTGCTGGACACTAGAAGAGTATACAGGGCAGCAGTTGGTCTGTACTGGCCCTGCTCTATATTCTTACAAGAGCACCACTTCTGGCCACTATCAGAGGCAGGACTCTAGACTGCACAGAATGGTTGCCTCTGCTGCAGCCAGGTTTCTATATTCATACATAATACAGAATGAGACAAGAGCCTTCTTGATTTACACACTTCCACACAGGGAAATCCCATTTTCAGGAAACAGAGACTTTTCCTAAAGAGACTTTTAATGACACTGGATCCCAATATCTCACTCCAGAGATGGGACTTCCATCTTCATCTGTTTATCCTTTATATGATTTGCCGGATGATCTTTGTTTTGTAACAGAGATCTGGTCTTTATTATAATGTGTACTGCAAAGACAAGAGAACAAAAGAGGAGAGTTGTTCCTCAGAACAATTAAATGCCAAAAAAGAGAAGATAAATAGAAGAAGAGGCACATCAGAACAGAGAGGGAACACAAGATGGGGAAAAGTTTGTCCCAGTGGAACAACTGAAAAAACAGTTCACATCTCTTAATTCCCAAATGATGCCCTTCAAACTTCACATGCCATGTCACCTGGTCCAGTCCCGGGATCATTTTAAGCCCTACCCCAGAATGCTATTTTTTGCTATTTTATTGAGTGCTTCCTGATTTCCCAGTGAGTGACCTTTCCTCTAATGAAAAGCACCGCTCTCTGATAATGGACAACAGTTCAGCTTTTGGTGGTGGTTATTGCTCTATAGCACTGTGTCCATTTTCTTCCCTTTTGCAATGCCATTAAGGACCAAAGAGCTAAATACAGTATAATACACCACTAGGGACCAGTCATAGCTGCACAATACATTTCAAGCACACAAATGTTCACCCACCAGTTTCATCTGTAGGCCGTGTACTGCAAAAGGATACCAGCACTGATATAACTGTGGCTTGTCCAGACACAAAGTCTATTGGAAGCAGTGACATGACTAGATCATGATTTTAGCAGAACCAGGATTTCATTTTCCAGGTTCCCAGTATGTTGTCTCACGTCATATTTGAGCATGTTAACTTGAAAAAATCCTGTATGATATAAAATATGCTGCATACCAACAGATTTTTATTGGACTTGATCTAGTCATCCAGAGTTCTTTATTCATATGCTTGACCTGTGCAAAGAATAAATATTTCTGGTACCAAATTTAGAAAGAGTGTATTTGACTGCAGACAAGAAGATATTGTCTTCTCTGGTGGCAATACTGGGGATTGATGGCAGTTTACAAAATACAGAAACTGTGTGCGTGTGTGTGTGTGTGTTAATCTCTGATAGGCTTATCACTGTACTAAACTGCTCCCCTCAATTGTAGACTTAATGCTGCTTTCAGATACACCAACATGTACCCAGTAACTCCTGGAGAATTTTAAAATACATCAATTACAGCACAATTTGATCCCTGGTAGTGCTAGTATTTTTAAATGCTCATCTTTTCAATAGGTGGAACACATAAACCCTCCAGATTGTCACTTACTTCACTAAGTACAGTCATGCTGGAAGGCAGCTGAAGATACCCACTGAGCTAGGATGAGCAGATTCCATAGACCATTATGTGGGGTGATTTATGCGGCATTCATTGTGTCTGGGCATGGGGTGTATATTTGCCTTGTTTTTACAGTATATTGTTGGTCAACTCATAATGCATGTTATACACAGACCTATGGATAAAAAATGAAGTTCGCAGAGGAAAAATTAGAACAAAATTTACATTTTATTCATTTTTTGTTTGTCTCCGCTGTTCTTACACACTTGAAAATCAAAACGCATTTGTTGTATCCTAATCTACATCAAGTTGTCCTGCAGGAACATTCATTATTCCTTTATTGTCAGCAAAACACATTGAAACAAGGATATTAAACATCTGGCCAACATATGTTTATGTGGCCCAAATGGCATATTCAGGTTCTAAGAATATCAGAATTTCTTTGGAAACAAAAGTAGTCTTGCCTCTGATTTGAGAGAGAAGCTATCAAATATGAGCTGATAAAACTAAAGCAGTGTTCTCTTCCTGAGACAGTGGATACCTTAAAACAGTACCTGAGAAGTGCAAACTCCTGTACTCTACCACTAATCTAATTTCTAGTCTAATAAGGATGCTTAGAATTAACTAGTGATTAACAGGTGATTGACAAAGAGATAAGCTTAGGACTGGTGATAAGACAAAAACTGAATATTGCCCCCCAAAAGGTAAAGAAATGCATAAAGAATGGAAGGGATAGAGATATACAGATATACATAAGAGCAGGGACCAGAGGGGGGAAAAAAAGGAATTTCAGAAATTACATAAAAGGCAAAAATTTATGGCCATAGGACATGGGCATGTTTTCACCCCAACAGAGAGGTCTCAACTGCGATTGGTGGTAGTATCAAAGAGGGAGTTGCTGTTTGCAGCTCACAGAGGTGTGAGAGCAGGCACAGCTCAGCTCCTGGGGTTGGTGTAAAAAAATAAAAGGCTGGGAGGTAAATTCCCAGGCATCAGGTCACAACCCCAGCACCTCAAGATTTTTCAGCCTCAGAGAAATTTCCTGCTGCCAGCATGTTTTGGGTAAGAAAAGTGACTTTCTGCAAGAGGTTGAAAAGGGCAAGGAAGGAAATTCCAAGGGCTGAAAAGTGGGAGAGCATGGAAGCAATCAGTGGTACTTTAGGCACCATCAGTGTAATAAGAGGGACAGTAGATTTCAGGAGTGTGAGCAAGAGAGGATGGCAGTGAGATTTTCAAATTTATAGGATATGACAGGTGATGGGGTCTGTCACCCTTCCTTTAGCTCTCTGCCACTTCTCCCCCTGATGCCTTTTGTTCTTTTCTTACTCCCTTACATGGGTTCCATTTCCAATTATCCATCTTCCTACTGAGTAGGCTTCTGCCCACACATACTTCCTCTGTCCCATGTATCGTCCATCTGCATCTTATTCCAGTCTGTGCAACAGCTCCTCCAGGCAACAGAGATTACTGTCATAGAGATGGAGGGTTAGGGACAGAGCTAGGAAGGTGGAAATGGTAGAGAAAGGAGAAGGGGATACAGGTGCAAATGATAATTGCTGTTGATGTAGAGGACAGCGAGGGCAGTGTGCAGATCGGGCCTCTTCAGCCTGAGAGAGAAAAGATATCTAGTTATCCTTTAGGAAGTTTCACTCTAACACTGCTCTCTATAGCAGTCTTAAGTCACTGTATTATGCCAAGTCATATGTTCATGGGCAGGGGAAGGTCTGCTCCTACCCAAAACACATGCACATGAGACATGCGTGGGGATTAGAAGTCATGCACTCTGTAGCAGCTGTGGACACTGCAACCTCTCTCCCACTGTGGGACCCCCAACCCTGGCTGGCAGACACACAGGGTGTCAGCAAGGGACACTGCTAGGAGTGCCGAAGAGCCAAGGTAGGAGATGTGGACACTGTGCCAGGTGGTGGGAGGTGGGGGTGAAACAATGGGTAAGTAATGTGTCTCATGCTTAAGGTATGCCAGCTGGCAGGGCTGCCAAGCCCCTGTCCATACAAGGATGAGCACAGACAAAACACCACTCTGGAAAAAGACAAGACTGAGAATGAGGTCACATTCACAACACATCCAGACATACAATTTCCATCATGCAAGACAGTTCTGCACTTTTATTCAGCATGATAGTTAAGAAGCTTGGAAATAGACAGGAGGAAAAAGCCTATGATCAAGGCACTCTCACAGAATTCAAACAAAAGCTCCCTGATAAAGAAACATTGCCACTTGTTTTGTTGGATAATGGAGAAAACTTTGTCTCTTTTCTTCTTCTCTTTTTAACTGAAATAACGATGCTGTGGGGTCTTTCAGATGCTTTGATCACTTGGAATTATGGGTTTATCTAAGTATGTGCCCACCTTACAAATTTAGCTGTTGTAGTTGTCTATTCTGGAGTAACTGAATTATTGCAGTGTGATGACTTCGAGTCCAGTTTTCAAAAGCCCTGCCAAATGGCTTCAAAACTTGCATCATATTTTCCAGAGTAACTCCAGCACTTTTGACAGGAGAAATGTGTGGGTAGTGAGGGAATAGCTGCTATATGAATTAACACGGATTTGGTTTCTTTGGAGCAAATTAAAAGGGGACTATAATAATGATAACAATAATAGTTGTAACAACATCATCAATAATAATGATAGGTTAGCACTCTTTTAGCTGAGCCTTGGTAACTACTGCAGTGATGTCGCTGCCCTCCCCTGTGCCAGAGCTTTTCTTCTGCAGAAGCAGAGTGGGTGGAAGTGGATGCATGTCTGGGTTTTTGACTGTCCCTGCATACTGCTCGGAGTGGCTCTGGCTAACACGTGCCGCTGCAAAGTGCAGCCACTGAGATGTGTGCACACATTTCCCAGTCCTGCTCCAGAGGTAACAGCCTCCAGCAGCAACATAAGCTGGACAGCAGGCAGTCAGAATAGCATCCAGCACATAATAATAAGAGCTCTTATTTTTAGTGAGTGGAATGGGGACACTTGTGCCACATCTGAATACCTATGTCCCTACGATAGGATTGCCACACTGGTGATGTCTGTGTGGCTTTTCCATTGGGCAAAGCCCACTGTTTGGCAAGGGGAAATAAGTGTTTCAGACTAAACAGAATGAGTAACCTTTTGTTAACCAGCAAGAAGAACAGTTGAAACTGAAGACTTAGGTGCTGCCCTCCTGTCTCAGGCCATAACCAGAGATCAGTGCAGAAATTGTTGCCCTGGAGCTGGTGCATGTCCCCCCAGTCCTGAGGTCAGTCATCACCCATGAGCTGAGGCCGAACCCTGCCCACCCGCTGCTGTGCCTGCAAAATGTCCACAGCTCTTCCTCTCAGCTGCAAACAGCTGTTGCTAGGAAACTGCTAAAAGTCAAAAAGACAGCAAAGGATAAGAGAGCAGCAGCAGAGGCATGGCAGGCCGAGGCTGCCGATGGGGAAGGAGAAGGGGGAAGGGAGGCAAGAGGGTCAAGACAAAGGAAGGACCAGAGAGCCTGGGGAGGGAATTGCTCCCCATCTTGGCACAGAGAAACAATGTTCTATCCCTCCAGGACTGAGTGTTCTTAAAATTGCTAAATGGCTTCCCTAGATCTTTGTTTTAACATCTCTGGGACAGAGGTAGGATATCTCTCTTTTCAGTTAGTGTTTTGTACTTAATTATGACCTCTTTTAATAAGCAAATTGCAACTCTTATTTTTGCTTTCCTTCACTTTCAGGGACTGTTGCTCTTTTCCACTGCAGCATTGAAGTTGTGGATGCACCTCATTTGATATATATATTCAGCTGACACTAAACAGTAGTGGGTTTTGTCTTTTGTCTCAAAATTTTCCTTCTCCCTGGGGTTAAGGGGTGCTGACAGATGTTCTCTCTCTGGGAAACATCAGGGTGCTGACAGATGTTCTCTCTCTGGGAAACATCAGGATTATAAAGTTATTCACCATACAGAGCTACCTAAGTTCCAGTCAAATCTGCTTTGTTCATCCAAGAGCCTCTTTCAGAGCTAGCTGAACCAGCAGCAGGTTGTCCTCACACAAAGCAAATTTTTAATTAGGCCAAATTACTACAAATCCCTGTTAGCCCATAGGTCATATGTAGGAGATGTGGCTTACCTTTGCATCTAGTGGCATTTGACTGACCGCCAAGTGACTAGACACCATTAGAGTTGGTGCAGCTCTCTGTATGGGACCAAACCACTGCTCAGATTCTGGCTTTAGGTTCCCTCAAAAGATGCATCCATGTTTCTGCCACCACACTGTCTATTGAGTGGGTTGGAGTGTGATAAGTGATGGTGTTTGAATTAGAGTGGATTCTAATTGTGGGCAGTACTAGTGCTGACTGTATAGTGAGCAAATGCATCATCTAAATAAGGAACAAGATTATATAGTTCATTGCCAAACTGAAACAAGGAAGCAAAATATTCTTTGGAATTTAAAAAAAAAAAATCATGGGTATAAAAGGATTGGTAGCAAAATATATATGTATAAAGTAATTAAATAAAATAAGCTATTTTGACGTTTCCAAACTCAACTGTGGTTGCAATACCTTCCAAAGAAAGCCATGACATATAGTAAAAAGCTCTTTTTTATTGGTTTCAAATACTGCAATATATAATTGACTTATGGCAAGGGCGGCTGGTGGGATAAGTAGTATTTCACCTCCAAGCATTTGGTCCAAAATCAGCCTTGGTTAGCAGTGATTGAATGTTATTAGTGTTTGATGGGTCTCTGGTGGAACCTGTGAAATGTGTCGGAGGTTTCAGCACACTTCCTAGTGGACAGGTGCCCATACCACTAAAACCACAGCTCTTTTGGAACTAGTTACATTTGCTGTCATTGGCAATGCCAGCGGAGAGGCTCACGGCTGAATGGAGCATGGAGCAGCCTCCACGCTGATATTTCTTCCTGCAGAGAAGCTCTGCTACTCCTGTGCCGAGGCACAGTATGCAAAGTACAGGGCTCAGTGGCCTGCTGTTCCTATCTATTTCGAGGCCAGAACAAAAAAGTATCTTTCAGGTTTTGGACCAAAGGGAATAAAGGAAGATTACTGAGCTTGGAAAAGCCCATTCTTCCAGAAGGGGAACCAGGAAGGATTTAAGCCCTATGCTTGTGCTTGGTCTTTTGTTCCTAATTTGTCAGGCTTCAGGAAGGTCAATTCTGTTTGTTGTGATCTTTATCCATCTTCTCTGCAGGACCACAGGACTTTGTCTGAACTTTTACGGAGATCTTACCCCTTAATGGGCTGTAATGCTTGTTCTCTGAGACCAGAGATATGGTCATCAAGAAGCATGAGTTACCCTAAGGATGCACAGAATAAAATGGTTTGATGAAAACCATGTCAATTTCTGGACTTGGAAAGCTCAGTCCATCCTCCCTACTTGGTGACAGGCAAGAGGACTGACCTCTGCACATAAAGGCCCTGTGGCACATCAGCTTGGCCTTTAGAGGCTATTCACAGAGCTCCATAGCTCATGTTCCTTACTGACATTTACATTTTACATATTGTTTTCACCAAGCTGGGCCTTGGCAGGCTGATAAATCCACCCCATTTTTGATGACTGTCTGTCAGGCTACTTCCCCCACCCATCTCCAGGCCCCGCTCATTTCCCTCAGCGACCAAGAACATCTGCTTTGCTCCCATATTCATTTGCATTTGGCCTTGCAGTATCTGCCAGGCAGTTCAACACCTGAATCTGTTATTATCCTAAGGAGATTATAATGGGTGGCTTGTTCATTAACTTCTTTGCTGCCATAGAAGAAATACTCTGCACAAAGGTGTTTCAAAGATAAGGGGTGAGCTATGGTCAGGAAGGTTGGGAAAGAAGAATTGCTAGGTATCTACAGCTCAGAAATTCCCTTATTGCTATGAAAATCCTCAATAACTTATTCACCAGGTACTGGATAACAGCCTAAAGACTTATCCTTCCGATTTCCCATAGTATCTTTTAGTAAGAGAAGCATTTGCATGGAGAGCTAGTTCCATGCCATATCTGTGACTACAATCTGGCCTTGTCTACATTCTCTAGCCTGTTGTTGCAACACAAAGCACCAAACTCTATCTTTGAATTATCCCTCTGAAGAACCCCTCTCATCTCGTTAACAATAAAGGCCACATGGACAAATGGCAGGAGTCATCTCATCCTGAGAGATGTCTCTAATAGATGAAGACAACATCATCTATAGTCACTTGTGTCTCCTCACTGATCATAGTGGGAGTCTCAATTCACATTATTTTTTAGGTGGCTGAACTCAGCTCAAACTGTTTTAATATGACATCGGGGGGAGTTAAATGGTGGAAGTATAAGTCATATATAGTCCTCTTTTTACAGTTTGAATATTTCCTGAAGGTAATGAATATATCCCAATATTATCCAGCTGATCAATTTTGTTAGACATGATAGAAGATGAACTAAACCAGAATATTATTTTTTGTGTCCAGAAGTGGTCCTCTGTGACCACAGAGACTGAGTAAACTTTGAACTGGAAGAGAATTGAGTTAATATTAATTGACTAATTGTCTTTGTCCTGAGCAGGTAGAAAACTGCAACTGTAGTTGCTGTCTATAAGAGACAACAGCAGGGTCAGTGGGATATAAAGCAGTAAATGATGAAAAAATTATTTATGTTACCTTGTAGGCTGAATAACAAAAGGGTGATGATTTGATCAGGTGGCATAGAGGCGAGGGTTCATGCATCAAGAACAGCAAAGTCTTGGCCATAGCAATGGGAACTGGAGAGGAAGGGGAAAGGCCCTGGAGAACGGCAGTGCTGACAAGGCAGTATTTTGTAACACAGAGAATCAGCGAGGCAGAGCCTCAGCACTGAAGTCAAAACAATTGAGCATAATTCACTGTAACGTCTTCTCAGTGGCCTTTCATGTGCAAAGACCAAAATCAGAGGATAGATGAAGGAATTGTGAGAAGGGCTTTGCAAATTTTGAAGAGAAATTTCATTTCTTGACACTCAGGAAGAGGTACTCTGTGTGTCTGCAGAGTACTCTTCATCCCACATCAGTATTGGGGTTTTTTTAGTAAGAAAAGCATTTGCTTTGAAGAATTCCCCTTTCACTGCATGCGGATGTTTTCAGCTGTCATTTCCTTTTTGTCCTGTGTTCCATTATTCCTACCCTCTCACCTGCCTGAGGTCCTTCTCGCAAGCAAGTTCACATCACCTAAACTGCAGTTCCCCTCCTATGATGAGGAGGTGGGCAGCTTAACATAAGCAGTATCAGAATCAGTATTTTTTCACTGTTCTTTGTGTTACAGAATCAATTGATGCTCTTTGGGGAGGAAAGCCCTGGAAGTCCAGTCTGTATGAATTTCAAACATAAATATATTTATTTCGACCACAGTCATGGAAGGCATTTTTGTTTGGTTGGTTTTCCATATAGAACTGGGACAGGAAAATGCAGTGAGGATGCTGTGATGTCAAATGCTGTGGTAGAACCGTGGCAAATGCTTCAGTGTAACAGGAGTGGAACTCTAAAGCTTGCACTGAATATCTGATGTCCACATTTATGTGTTTTGGGGAGTTTAAGTTGGTTTAGCTCTAGTCTACCAGTTAGCTGGTATATTTCTGAAACAAGAGTTTCCATTTAAATAGGAAAATAAACTAAATGGGGACAAGGAGTTTTATGTCAGAAGTGCACCTTTGTGCCAAAAGAAAATGCTAATTTAGACACATGGTATGTGCTCAGAAGTGTGCCTCTCCTTTTATAAAACAGAAGAAGTGATGTTCATTTACTCCAAGAAAAAGGATATTATTAGCCACAGTCCATTTATCTGCTCAAGTGCAATGGCACTATCAGTTGAGGATGAATATTGCATACTTGGAAACATTGACACTTGGAAAGCATATAGGAATGCCCTAAAAAGAAACGTACCCCATGTTAACTATACTTTCTGTGCTTTAATGATCCACCCACATCCAAAATGTTGCCTCCCTCTTTTTTGATCCTTCTTTGGCCATGTGCCACAGTCACTTGAAAAAAAGTAGTTTTTCCTTTGCTAAACGCTGAGAACTCTTAATGCCTGCTGACTCTGGTGGAAACTGATGGCACTCAATGCTCTCCTGTCTGCTAGAAAAGGATGTGGAGGGCAAATGGCTGTGTGGGTGTGAGCATGTCTATAGGGAAAAGAGGAAGCAGCTGTGTGTGAGAAAAAAGATGACCAAGGAAAAGAGTTGTGTGTTTGTGATAGGGGGAGACTAATACAGTTAAAATTGAAGTGATAAATCATACCTGAGATCTCTCTTGAGACCTATAAATAGGAAACTGAAAAGCATTTCCTTCTATTTATTTTATAAGTGCTATAAACTTTATCAGCTTTTAGTATTGGAGACTCGTGCAATATTTATGGGTGGTTTACTTTAGAAGTTATTCAGAGGTTAGCGTCAGGAGGCTAATGAAAAAGAAAATTGGGATGGGTAAAGGAAAGAGGGCTTTTCCTACAGCCCCATAATAACAAATGCATCACGTCTGAGTTGCTTGGCCATCTTCCCAATATGCTTTGCTCTTGTATTTCTCTAGCAGATATTTACCCTGAGCTTCACAGCTCCATTCCCAGCTTCATAGCTGGGATTGTTTTGGTTAAGGCTCCACAGGGGATCACCAAGAGCATCGTTTATTGGTAAAACTGAAGACAAAACTTCTTCAGGAATCTCTTTGAGGAGACTCACAGAGAGAAGTAGGAGATTATGGACAAGGACTTGCAAATAGGAGAGTGTTTTGGACAGATTAAAGTATGTAAAAGTCCTCGAAATGGAGTAGAATCCAATATCAGCCTCAAGACATCTTCAGTTACAATACAGAGGAAGGATACTGTGGGAATGTCCTCTTACACTGGATGCGCTGATGGCAATATTTTTGGACTGAGGTTTGAACAAAATTTGTAAGATTTCCTCCCTCATAGAACTTCACACTAAGTCCAGTCCAAATGTCTGATTTGTTTCTTTATATCTGGAAACATTATTCTACTTTCCACACTTACACAGTTCCATAGATGGCTTATTTATATTCTTTTCTTTCAAATGGAGATAATAGCTGTTTTCAAAGTTTGGGATTTTTTGTTTGGTTGGTGTTTTTTGTTTGAGTTTTTGTTGGTTTTTGTTTTTTTAAATAAATCTCTTCAAATTTATAGCTGAGTGAAAGAGATTTCAAGAACATGCTGCAGTGGAGAATCCTTCTCTTAGAAAAAGTTGCAGATTGTTCGCACAAGGAACTGTGAACCAACGGAGACTGGTGGACTCAGTTATATGATGGAATTCCCCACAAAGGCTGTGAATATGAGCCAAAATTAGACAACTCCAGAGAGCACATTTTATGGGTAGGATGGGAGGCCCAGTCCCAGCTGGTGAAGGCACAGGCACCAAAGATGACATTGGCAAAGCACAGGGACTCTGGGTTGCCTGGTTGTTTCTATACACAGCCTTGGGGTGAAAACTGGAATAAGAAGAGTGCATGACAAAGGGGCAGCTCACGTCTCAGGTGTGGGGAGACTAACCTATCAATAGCTCAGTCTCTTCACCATATCAAAGGGGAGACCAAGAGGTGACTAACTTACCATTTGTAAGCACCTCAAAAGAAGTGCCCAGCGCTTATGGAGTCTTTAGTATGGCAGAGAAAAACAAGCTAACAACACATAATGTTTAGCTAGACACAGACAAATTCAGACAACAAATGAGACCTAGTTTATTTTAACAAGTATAAGAATGGAGTACAAAAATAGGCTGGCTTTGGCATATTTTTTAAATCCTCAAATCAAGATCAGATGCCTTACTGGATTATACATTATTTTTTAACTACATGCAAGTTATTGGACTCATTACTGAAACAGCTGGATAAATATCTCTGGCATGTGTCAGATTAGATGATGGTGTGTTATTCTCTTCTGTCAATTTAAGAACTATAAGGTTGTGAGCAAAGAAATTACTTACTCTTGAAAATGTAAAACACTGTCTCTATTATTTGACTATAAGAATTACTAAAAAATAAATAATTAAAAACCCCAAACCAAAACAAACAAAACCCAAAACAAACAAAAAAAATACCAACCAAAAAATCTAACATGAAGCGCTTCTATGAAGCGCTGTTGTAGGGAGCATGTTTTTTTTGTGTATGGCGTGACTTTATACCATGGGCAACATTTTGGCCAATAGGAATTATGCCTTGCACTTCAAAAAGGATGAAGTTTAAAATGTTGCCTCTGCCAGCAACTGTCCATTGTTGTCTCACTTCTGAGAAATTTCCAACTACTCTTCAAAGAAATTCAGCAATCCACTACCTGCTTTTCACCTAGTGTTAAATGGCCTAGCAGCAAGTTTTGTACAAGTCCTTCAAAGAGTCCTGGAACAAAATTTCAAGGATGGTCTTTCAGTAACTTTTTTTAATTGTACTGTCTCACAAGTTTCTGCTGCTCTTGACCCTGGAGAAAACTCTGACTACATTATTTTTAAACCACCATTTTACAGATTAGTTTTTATTTACTTTTAAAGGATTTATCAGAAGAGCTGGAAGAAAAAATTCTTTAGAGTAAATAAACCACAATATGTTGGTTTATGATTTTGTGTCTAGACCAGACAGTTATGAAATGACAAAAGAGAGAAAAAGGTGGAAAAGAAGGGGTGGTCAAAGGGGATAGAGCCAGTGGTATACCTAGAAAAGGCTGAAAGAAAAATAATGATGTCACATGGTGCGGCTGTTATAAGACAAAGGTTCAGAGAGGAAAAAAGGCCTGAGTTACTGGAAAGAGTAATTAAATTATTCTCCTCTTTATTGGCCTAAGGAAGATGTGAGTAAATACGGTACTGTTGAAGCCAGATTCAGGATAGTGATGAAGAGCAGTCCTTTCTGATAAACAGTTTTAGACACAAGATATGATCTCCCAGAATCAGTAAAAGGCTATGTTTTCCTAAGTGTACTATATTCGTGTTATTAACTGAAACAAGATGAAGCAAGTCTCTTTCATATCATGCCTTTTAGTTCATAGGAAACTTCTCACATTTGAGTCAGGGAGTGGTACTGCTTAACTAAAGAGTATTCTCTAACTTGTTCATCAATGACTTGGATGAAGGGGCAGATGCCTCCTCAGCAAGTTTGCTGACAACACAAAACTGGGAGAAGTGGCCGATACCCGAGGGCTGTGCACCCTCCTTGACCTGCTGGAAATCAGCTCTTTGGAGAAGGACGTGGAGATCCTGGTGGACAACAAGCTGTGTCCATGAGCCAGCAGTGCCATTGTAGCCAAGAAAGCAAATGGTATCCTGGGGTGCATTAGGAAGAGCATTGCCAGCAGGTCAAGGAGGGTGATTCTGCTCCTCTACTCAGCCCTAGTGAGGCCACATCTGAAGTGCTGTGTCCAGTTTTGGGCTCCTCAGAACAAGAGGGAAACATTATTCAGCTCCTGGACTGGGTCCAGCAGAGTGCTACAAAGATGATGAGGGCACTGGAGCATCTCTCTTTGGATGAAAGGCTGAGGGAGCTGGGCCTGTTTAGTCTCAAAAAGAGACAATTGAGAGGGGACCTCATCAATGTCTATAAGTAACTGAAGGGAGAGTGTCAAGAGCATGGAGCCAGGTTCTTCTTGGTGGTGTCAAGCAAGAGGACAAAAGTCAATGAGCAGAAATTTATGCACAGGAAGTTCCACTTGAAAATGATAAAGAACTTCTTTACTATGCAGGTGACTGCACACTGCAACAAATTTCCCACAGAGATTGTGGAGTCTCCCTCACTGGAGATATTCAAGAACTGTCTGGAAGCAGTTCCGTGCAATGTACTCCGGGGTGACTCCCCTTGACCAAGGAGGTTGGACCAGATGACCAGATGGTCCCTTCCAACCTACCCAGTCCGTGACTCTGTGATTTGAAGGAGTAAAGACTTCATTACTTCAGATCCCATGTGAAGTAGTGAGATTTGTGCACCTCCACACATAGGATTTGTTCTTCCTGTTCATTTTCGTACTCAGAAACAAGACATTAGAAGCAAACATACGTGAGTTGTACTTTGTCCAGACGTCAGTATGATACCAGGGAGGTCCAGCTGGTACATCCTTCCTTCCAGCCTACTGTGTCTCCTCTGAGAAGGTAGAAAACAACTGCCTGGGAAGAACACTTGGACCTAAGAATCAAGCACCTTCTCCCATGGTTATCAAAAATTTGATGTTTAGAACCACACATGCAGGAGGAGATGGTGCTCGCATCAAGGCTTCTTCTTTGCTCATAGACTCCTACCAGCAACCTGGGAGTACCTGTGAGAGACTGTGAAAGATTTCCATGATCTCACCCTCCCAGCTGTGGAAGTAGGTGCCATGTTATTCTAAGGGGTTTAACAATGTTGAAGAAAATTTTAAAGAAAAAGCAAAACATCTCCCACTCCCACAAAGAAACCCAAACCAAAACAATAAAAACTTTACCAATAAAACAAACAAACAAAAAAACCCACCCACCAAACCACACAGACAAGAAAAAAAAAAAACAACAAAAAACCCCAGAAAATTAAAGACACCAAAGATAACTGAGCAAAGACTAATTATTTACCTCTTCATTGACAGTCAGTATGGGTTGATTTTATCTGAAAAAACCCTGTGAGAACATGTCTGACCAAGGCACATTACAAAGGAAAGTGCAGCCATGTACCTTCAGTGTAAAATAACTATTCCTTTGGAATAAAGCAAGCAGTTCCCTAAACACCGCTTCTTTTGAAGCACAGTTTGTCCATCTGAATCCTGTAACTCATGGAAACTAAGGAAGCTTTTTTCACATCTTGGATACCCTCGAGGGCTCTCTCTCTAATGTAGAGCTTCTGATGGGTAATAAGGGTTGAAGTCATATTGTTGTCCTTTCGTTGTTGGGACATCAAGGGGGTCTTTCTTATATGTCTAGTCAGTGTACAAAGCATGTCTTTGAGACCTGTCCTCTCCATAAAAGAGCCAATGGGATCAAGAAGAAAAAGCAGGCCAAAGATAGGAGTGAGAGAAAGTAAAAGTAAGTCACTAGAGAGCAGGGAGTATTTACAAAAGGCTACAGCATGTAAGGGGGCAAAATAGCCACTCCACATGACACAAGCTCCTTGACTGTCCCTAGAAGAGGGCAGGTGCAGTTCACAGACAGCAACTCTCTAGAGGTCCACTTTGCTGGCTGTAATCTTTGCCAGTTCAAAGGGCAAGGAAATCCATCTGGGAAAGGTTTTATCACTGAAAAAGAAGGTGACAATGACTTTGAAGTGCTAGAATTGGACCTGCTGTGATAGGAGAAGTGTCAGTGAATGTGACGATGGCTTTCTCACCAGGTGACAAGACCATAAATGTCAATGGGCATTTTATTAGAGGGAAGGAAGGAATGTACAGACTAATAAAAGGCACAATGCTGACAGCAGCTTCTCCTCAGCAAACATTTCCGGCCCACTCCTCTGTCATACAAGCAAAATTTATTGCCACTATGGAATGCATTAACCCTTAATATATTGGCTAGGTCCCAGGGAATAACTATTCCTATGCAAGTTATATCCCATGGTAGAAGACAAGATTTGACTGCAGAGAGAAGGCTAGTCATATTCTACCCATTCTGCCAGAAAACCTTCTTTGCCTGCTTACCCCACACCTACTGTTGTATCCTGCAAGCCCAGAACCAGCTCTGTTCGCAGAAAGGGTGATCCTAGTCCTCAGGAGCAGGCTGTCTTTGCACATGCATGCTCCTTAACCCGCCAGCCCTACTTTTCACCTCAATCTTATACTAGCTCAGGGTGTCCTCAAACAACTTTTCAGGCCCTGCCACTGTAAATGAAGATGCTGAGTGAGGTAATCCTACCTAGCCCATAGCAGACCTCACAGCCTAAAGACAACCATGCTATAAGCATACAATGATCCACAGATATTTGGATCTTGATATTTGGAACTAGAAAATATTTCCTCACCAGCATTTCTTTGCATTAATTGCTAGCACTCCTATTTTTTCTCAATGCCCTTCTACAAGATTTCCAGATGTTGGGTATCTATGGGCATAACAGGGATACCTCCTTTAGAAAGTCTGTTCCAGTCTGCATCCTTTGCTCTTTGTTTCCAGCTTCCCCCTCCTCTCCAATGACTTCTTGACTCCCCTTCTCCTGCTGCTCAGGGGAAATGCTAAAGCTAGCTTCCAATTAAAGTGTTTGCAATTCCCCACTGGAACAGTGGCGCCAGGGTCTGAAACCATCCTGTATCAGTGTCCCATAGAGACAATCTGCCCATGTTCAGACACCTTTCTGCTCACTCCTCCTCTCACATACTTCCCTATATTGGCTTCAGCAGGTTTGTTCTGTGTTTTCTCATCTGTTCTAATCTCCTTCCAGTGCTGCATTCAGGAGATGGGGAGGTCACTGGGCGGAGGAAGAGAAAATCTCCCTGCCTGGGAAACAATGAAAGGGAAAGAGCCATGAGGGAAAACATGAAGGACTGAAGGAAAGATACAACTCTGCCTTGTTTTGTGTCCACAGAAACACCATTTCCATTTGTCCTTCTATTGTCCTTTGTGGAGGCCCAACACACTGCACAGTGCCTGCCACGCAAATGACACTGAGCATGTAATCCTCTTACTGCCCAGATTAGTGCCTTGCAGGCACAGTGTCCACGCTCACTCTCTCACCACACGCACAACGTATGGCCTGTCCCACAAAGCAATGCAAATAAAAAACTAGCCCATGTTTTTCCCCATACACATTCTGCTCACTGTGTCCACAGTCATGGCCCCTCGCTAGTGCAGAACAGAAATGAGAGAGCACCTTTTGTGCAGCACTGAAACACTGTCACTGAGCTACAACATCACTTGTCAATTACAGTCACCGCACAAAACAGGGATCATGTCATGTAACTATACATACCCCTACCACAGTCACTGCCCACTGTGACAATAATATTAGTCTGGCTAAAAATGTCACCTCAAGTGTCCCTTGGAATAGGGAGCCTCCTCATCTGGAGAAGATTTTTTAGGTGCTTCATATACTAAGCTCATCTTTATTAGATCCAGCCCAGGCAATGCACTAGAGGTACTGCAGGGTTTAACAACAGTGGGTACCTCTTTATATGGCATATGATGCCTTACAGCCTCTGTTGGGAACTGGAGGTGCTCCTCTGTTAGGTAGTTCTCTGAACTGAGCAAAACTCAGCTGAAGAATCGCAGAAACAATTAGGTTGGACAAGACCTGTGAGGTCATTGAGTCCAACCTATGACCAAAGACCACCTTACTGACTAGACCATGGCACTGAGTTCCACTTACAGTCTTTTCTTAAACATCTCCAGGGACAGTTACTCCACCGGCTCCCTGGGCAGCCCGTTACAATGTTTAATCACCCTTTCTGTGAAGAAATTCCTCCTAATGTCCAACCTGAACTTCCTCTGGCACAGCTTGAGACTGTGTCTTTTCATCCTGTCTCTAGTTGCCTGGGACAGAAGATGCCAACCCCCATCTGGCATCAACCTCCTTTTAGGCAGTTGTAAAAGGTGATACGGTCACCCCTGAGCTCCTCTTCTCCTTTGTCGACAGAGAGGCCTTTACCAATACTCTTCAGAATACATACCCAGCATCTGTGTTTTAAAACTTTCTATATAAACCATCATCAGACATGAATAAATAAGCACAGCCTTGGTCAAAATCATGCTTGTGTACAAAAGTATGTGTAAAATATGTATTCCTCTCACCAGCCACACACACACACTAACGAACACATGGATCCAAGTGGAAAAAAGTGCAGAGGCAACTAAGTTTTCTGAAGGTACTGAGGTCATGCTTCACAATCATTTAAACTATTTATATGTAGTTATAGAAAATCCAGTGGTAGGAATACTCTCTGTACAGTAACGTTTTCCAAAGAATGTGAAAGACTGAAAAACATAAGTCTCATTTGTAAATTTAAGGCAGAACCTCCTGTAGATCTAGTTCAAAGCCCTTTGTTGGTATAAATGAAGTTCAACTTTGCCACCTAGGGATGGCAAGCAGAGGGCAGAACTGGAGCTGGGAGAACTGCCACCCTTAGAGGTGCCAAGTGGTTCAGGGGAGTGGGAGGAGGACAAGCAGCAGTTACTGATCTGTGACAGTGACTGTGGCAGTGCACACCCAGGAATAGCCACTGGCTCACACACCTGCTACACTGGCAGTAGCAGGCAGCTCAGTCTCTGTGGCTCTGACATAGAAAAGAAGGCAGAGGAGCAGGGACTGCTTTGCTGCCACCAGCAGTCTGCTCCCCTGGGCAACTGCCTGCCTTAGCTGTGCTTAAAGCTGGCACTAATCATTCTGGCCTTGTATAAAGCTTAGTCTCAGGGGACTTGGCTGCTTTGGAAATTGTTAGCCTGTATTATTTTTCATCTATGACAGACAAGGATACAGTGGGGCAAGGGAACAAAGAAAAACATTATCACTGAAGTTTGCTCAAAAGTTTTGATTCAATATAGAAGAAATTACTGTGGGAAGGTAGAAACACCTGCTTAGAGATTCAGGTTAGCAACATCAGAAATTTACTGTCAGGTGTTTTAATAGAAAATCTAAATTAAAAGCAAAATGAAAATGTAATTTAATCAAAATTTTCAATTAAACAATTTGAGTTTTCTTTATTGATTACTGAAAACTGTTTTGTGCCAGAACCAAAATGGTCTGACTTGCAATAAAATCATAATTTTGAGTTTGAAGTGCCATTATTTTTGAGTTTGAAGTGTCTTATGGGAATAACCATATTAAATGTCTCATGCTCCTATTTCATGTTACCTCCTGCAGTCTTCAGGTGGACTGCCTATCCTGTGAGACACAGTGGTGTCAACCCAAGAGATTCCATCACTGCTGCAGCTGTGTGCCGCAGCAACCATGAGTAATGGTGGCTGACAGGGTGCTTGGCTGTTAAAGGAAATGAGACTGCCTCCTTCTTCCTCACAAAAAGAAAAGCAAATGGAAAAGACAGACATACACTGATAGCAAGAGGCATGGAAAGATCTTTTTCCAGTTAAGATCTTCAGACCTAAATACTTACACACTGTTCCACTGAGGAGTGAGTTTGCACAGAAATACTTGCCCTTTTAAACTGAGGCATCAACAAGTCTATGAAAATAGCACATTGTTAACCAAAAGACTAAATAATAACTTATGACTGAAGTAATTGAAGATAAAAACAACATGACTATTGACAAACCATAGAAGCCAGGGATACATAAGGAACAATTAGTTCTTATTTCACCTTTCATACAAAAAAGAATCATCAGAATTGACAGGGTTAGATAGAAGTAGTTCTTTCCTACAGTGTTTAAACACATGTATATCTTCTTATAATGAGTTGTTCAGATCAAGAGTAGACATGCATTCAGAAAGGATTCTGATCGGTTCACTGCTGGTAACAATGCAACTTTATCAGACTTTTGAATTTCCTCATCTGTTAATGGTTGGGAGTTTGGAAGGTGGTAAAAAGATTAGACATGAATCGTAGAAAAGATTCCTTACTGCTTGCTCACTGCTTTCAGATGGCCACACTGAAAACATAAAAATGGACAAGGCAATCTTCATCTCATCAAGGCAAAGTGCCATGATGTCAGTTTTATGTTATGTTCTACCACACAGCAGGACACCAGCACACTCAGCCACATGTGCTGTCTTACACTGGAGTGAAAATGTCATTCAGCATCTGCTCAGCCAAATATATCTGACTGTTGGTGAGACATACAGAGATGTTCCAAATAATTCCTGTCTCAACTGTCATCAAGGAGTAACAATTATCTCTCCCCAAATCAAAACATAGTCTGCTCAACAGGGAACTAATAAAAGAAATCCAGTTCTGAGGAGAAGAATGACAAGGAAATTTTTAAGCATGTAAATTATTAATGTAAAAGAAAATGTTGTTTTTGTTCAAAAATAGCCCAAGCTGCTAGTACATAGTTGGAGTTACTTTCTGGGCAACAATCAAAGCAGCCTGTCCAGGAAGGGATTGTAAAACTCATACTTTCATTGAAATAATGAGTAAGAACAACTTACGTCAGAGATTGCATCAGACTTGATACCTTTTTCTGGCTAAAGCTCTGCAGAAAAGAAATATCCACTTAGATACTGAATAAATAGTCAAATTAGAACCAAATTTCTTCTCAAAAAATAGTTCTTTTTCCAGTGCAGAGAATCACTCATCTCAACAACCTGCAGTCAGAAAAGGAGATAGATTACATCAAGCATGCTAAAATATCACCAGACAAGTAATTCCTACTGTTATGGCTCCTTAAAAAACACACAGATGACTTGATGCTGGATGCCCATTATTGGAGTTACTTCCATCTGCAGATGTCCAAAGTAGAGATGTCTAAAGTAAACAGACTAACATTCCTAACACAATGTCTCTATCTCAAGTTTCCATTAAGTCTCATACAAAAAATTACTATTCCTACACGCAGTAAAAGGATTAAATTTCAATCCCTCTATCAAAGTATATTTGGATCAAATAATTCCAAAACTCCATTTCCCACATTGCCATGCTGAGGGTCATGACCAGACTATAAAGAGAGGACAGAGAGGAGCTCCCATGATTCAAAGACTAGTTCTACCCTACTTTTCTTGTGTGAACAAACCCCTCATCAGTAAATTCACCACTGGTTTACCTTTTTTTTCAGCAATGTTGACAGTCAGTCAGTGCTGCAGCACCTTTTGAATGTAAACGCCTAAGAAGCTACAGAGTCCACTTCTATTTCACGGCTAATCAAGGGGACTCAGAAACCAGGGTGCTGTGCTCACAGACTGTAATGGGCACGAACACCCCAGATTCCTTCAGAGCTTGCTGGGATCTGATTTGTCCCTAGACAGCCCATCTTAATCTCTTGCCATGGAAACCATCACATTCCTGGGCAGAAGGCCACCTTTTCCTGGGACAGTCTGGGTTTTTTTCCAGCTCAAGTGGGAGCAATTATTGGGACAACAAAAACAGATAATAGTGGTGAAACACTGGAACAGGTCGCCCAGATGCATTTAAGGAAACATTTAAGGCCAGATTGGACAGGGCTCTGAGCAACCTCATCTGGTTGAAGATGTCTCTGCTCATTGCAAGAGGGTTGGACTAGATGACCTTTAAGTGTGCCTTCCTACCCAAACTGTTCTGTGACTCTGTGAATATTCAAAGCAACAACATACGGAATATAAACATATTCCTCTCTTCTATATTTCAAGGAACCCTTCTGAGATTTATTGGCTGTTAGCAAGACAAGCAAAAAGAGTAGGCTTGCTGAGACATTGATGGCTTCTGGGATATTGACCTTCCTATTTCTCACCAGATGTGGACAAGTGGAATATTGAAGATGATAACTTCTAGCAGTAGCTACAGGGAAATGTACAAAAGGATAAGGAATACACTGTACAGTAAAATGCACCATAGCCATTTTGTCAGCAAGGCTGAGTTTGTCAACAACTGCCTCGCTCACACAGAGATGTGCCATATGTTTTTTACAACCAATTATCTTCTCTACAGCTACAACATGTTCCCCTACTAAGACAAACCCTGCAACTTCTTATCCCTATCAAAGTCCCTGAATGTGCAGCCCTGTGACAATTTTGCCCCTCGGGGTCAAACATTTTTGCCAAAGGGACTTGAAAACTCCAAACACCTGAAAGGAGGGGAGAAAGAGCTACCATCTCCTCAGAAAGAACCACTAACAAGAAAAAGAAAGCAAGGCAGCACATTTCCTTCCTTCAGCATCCATCCAGAGCATCCCATAAGTGTCATGACAAGGGAGCAGCCATGCACATGGAGGAGTGTCCTCAGGGCCAAACTCTGCATCACCTGGCACTCAGGTAATGCCATCAGGACATTCCAGTTCCACTGAGCTACTGGTCAGCTGGAGACAAAAACTCTCTGTCAAGAAATAGCCAGAAGGCTTTTTTGGAATCAAATCTAATTTTAAAGACTTCAAATCTGCTGAAAAATTGAACTGCTTTCAAGACAAGGTGCTATTAGGGCTGCAAGCATGGCACAGAAACAACCACGACTGAAAGTATTCTGTTTTAGAAAGACCTTCCAATTATAAAAAAAACAAAACAATATCAAACAACTTCTAATTTTGGAATAGGATTATGAGTTCATTTGTTACCTTCACTAAAAGAAAGAGAAACATAAATGCACATATACACACCAAAGCTGAGACAAAGAGTGAGGAAGTAAGTACTTTTCCCTGTATTTTCCATACCTAGTCCCTGAGAGTCAGTAACAAGCACCCTTGGGATGGCAGTAGAGGTGAAAGGGAATGGTCTCAAGTAACACTATAACCCCAGAGTGCTGAAGGGGGCATTGGTGGCTCATACAAGATGAATGTAGGGCGCCAAGGAGACCACACCAGGGCTGATGTGCCACCCAGTACACCACAGAGGAGAGCTTTGCCTGAGCTATCCGCTGTAATGACATGTTGCAATTTATTTCAACTCTTGCATGGCTTAAAAAGGCTAGGAGCTTTGTCACTGAAATCAACTGGAGTGAGAGCAGCTCCAGGGAGACACAGCAGCAAAATCCTCTTCTCACAGAGGGATGCCAGGTATAAACCTTGTGAGTATGGCTGCCACCTTCTGACCTGTTCTTTTGCAGGTAGTTAGAGGAAAACAGTTTATTCCAAAGGGTAGGCAAGTCTGGAGCTGAAAAAAGATAGATACAATTGCTAATACAAACTAACTTGAAAGGCCAAGGGTTTATTTTTGATTTGTATTCTCTCCACAGATCTGTGACCCACTCTGACCTCTCCCTCTGACCCCTCACCTCTGGCAGTGGGGCAGAGAATTAGTCACTCCAAGTAAGGATGCAGACTCTGGGGCTGTGGTCTGTGCTGGTTTCCTTAGGATCAGGGCACTGTAATTCCCTGCAGCATGTGCTGCAGGTTGTGGTGCTCCTCCTGTTGGCCAACCGTCTTCCATGGTTCCTCAGCAGAAAGGCAATTTGCTGAAGGGTGCTCCAGTCAGAAGTGTTCTTGTCATATAGCAGGTAGGTAGGTAGGTTGCTTGTTCTATGTTGGCTGCCTGCTCCTCCCTCATTTGTCTTAATGGGCAACAGAGCTTTGCAAATTTGCTTCTCCAGTAAATGCTGCTAAAAGGGTGTCACTGTCCATGAGTCACTCTGGGTATGCAGAGCTCCAGAAATTTTATTCTATCTTGTGACTGAGTCTTGCCTGGACGAAACAGCTGGGACCATATGACTGACTTCTTACTAAAGCAGAAGTTAATCTCATCAGAGGGCTCAATCAACAAATGCTGACTGCATTTCCTCAGGGTCTGCCCTGGCCCCATGGGAGGGACAACAGGGAGACAGAATTGAAATGGATGGCTTGCTCCCACTGAGGCCTTTCCAGATTTGCAATTCAATTCAATAAAAGATGGAGCAGGCTGCTGAGCTGCCTTTGAAAGGGTCAGAGGGTTCAGAAGCAGCAGGAAGGGAATTGAGGCAGGGTACAAGCAGCAGAAGAGCCAACATTATTCTTCATTCCAGAGTGAATACTGTGCTCCTGGGGCAGAAGAAAGAGCATACCTCTAACTTAATTACCAGCAGCACTAGAAGAATAAGCAGGTGCTGGATGGCTGACACCCATACCATTTAGCAGACACACATGTGGCTCAAACTGGGGGTAACACCAGCTTATAGTCAGAAAAACTTTGCCCCAGGAGTACCATGTAAATAACCTGTTTTCACTAGTATCCACACCTCTGATCTACAACCCTCAAAGTGCCCAAAGCTTTCCAGTTATAGGCAGAGACAAAGCCAGTTTGTTTTATCGATGCATAAGAGATTGTTGATTTTTATATAAATTGCAAGAGGCTGCAGAGACACAGAAATATATACTGAGTTGTGCTAGGAGACCATGGTGACTTCCTCCTTTCCTCTAATCCCTCAAGAGAATGAAGTACTGCTGTGGGCAGCACTGCTGGCATGAATTACGTTATGATGAGAGTAACCCAGTCAGATAGAAGGCCTAAAAAACTTGTGGGTTAAACATCCTGATTTAACCACTAAAATGTACATCTTAGTATGCAAGATGTCCTCCTAAAGTTTCGATTTGTTTTTACTGAAGTTCAGACAGTGCTAGTCACAAGAAGCCACAGTTATCTATCACAGTGTATCACATTAGCTTGAAGTACAGTCCTGTTGCATGCCTGTGATGACCAAGACAGAGCTACAGGTTGTCAGCTGCAAGCCTGTGCTAAACTACATGATGAGGACTTTCAGAGTCATGCACTTTTGTTCAGCTGCATTAGACAAGGTAGTTGCTGGATGGGGCTCCATGACGGATACTGGAATTGACATCAGGGAAGGTGATACAGATGGGTCTTTCCAGCCATCAGAACTGAATCTTTCCTGTGTCTATTTCTCCATTTCTTTCTCACCTCTTATTGCCCGTTTTTTTTTCTTTAAATCCTGATGGAATTTGTCACTGACGAGTATCTTTGTGCTATGTGTCTTCAGCCAGCATCACATTCATATCTTTCCCAAGTCTTTCTTGGGATATTTATTCATTGTAATTATAGTAATTATTTTATTATTATTTATAAATATGTAAATATATTAATATAATATATAAATATATTAAATATAAAAATATATAAATATATAAAATATATATAAATACATTTATAATTTATATATTTAGTTTCTATGCTATATATTTTGTGCTAGAGCATGTATAAACACAAAACTTTATAAGGAAAGGGGGAAAAGGAATCACAGGACTTGTATTTCTTCAGTTGGTTGTCCTTATAATTCCCTCACATATAAGCAGTTTTGCTCCCAAACACGTGCCTGTTTTACTCACTTTCTCTGGCAAAACTGGCACACTTTTTCTGCTCTTATCTTCAGATCTTAGCAAGGCTAAGGCTTGATTTCTTCAGCACTCCTTAGCATAATCTGGGAAGCTTTATGCAGCAGATTGCAAACAGTGTTGCTCAGACTTCTACTGAGATAACAAGTCCTGAATGAACTAAATCTGTGTAGAGCTCTCCTACCTCTACCATACTTCTACTTAAAGGTTAAAAAGGCAAGATGTTATTTCTCTTCTCATATGCAATGATTGATTTATTTCTAGTGTATTGCACAGCAGTCTCTACCCAAATGTTTGGTGGATAGGATTCATCTGTATTGAAAAACTGTTAAGGAAAGAGAGATATCTTTGCCAAGGATCAAAAGCGAAAACAGGGCCTCCTTCATTCTTCTCTATTCATCAGGATTTAACTCTCATCTTTTCAGAGCATTCTGGCTTAGGCAGCTTCAGCAAAGTGCAAATTCCAGCGGCTCTGATCTCATGGATTTAAAACTCAACCATTTCCATTTTCATGGCTACCTGCTTCCTGTACTTTGAACTTGCTTTGAACTTTGGATTTGAACAAACTTAGGAGCTTCCAGTCATATTCAGTTAGATTTTATGTATGAAAAAGAAAAAAGAAAAAAAGAAAAAAGATGTTCTCTATGGATCAGACATAAAATCAGCCTTGGGTTCAGTCAGAAAGGTCAGATGAACTTCCTAATGAGCCCTACCTGAGTTTTAAGCTTGTACCAACAGCTGAAACTAGTAAAATTTTACTCAATTTCAGGTTTAATTTCAAAAGCTTTATGCACTTCTAGACCTCACCATTTTCAGCATATATAATTTGGTTATTACTCTTGGTTTGAAGAGTAGATATAAACTGTATCCAAAGAAAAGAAGGTGGCCAGACTGATAAATCTCTCCTCCGTTACTGAATTTCAACAAGGCCGATTTTTCCCACAGTATACTGAGGTTGTTTTAGTTATATGTAAAGTAGAAGTCACAGATGTCCATATGGCAAATCTCTCTCAGCACTGCCAGATGGATGGCACATGACTTCATAGAGGTTGCTGTAGGTGTCCACAAGTGCTGGGGTCCCCCTGCAGGGAGAGACCTCTGACCTCACTGTCTTCTGGCCTATGCAGCAAAACTAGATGCTTTTTGGGCAGCAGGGCATCCATCCTCAATGTGTGATACGAGAGTCTGACTATATTTTCATGTAACCACCTGAATGGAAAACAGCATGAGGACTTGCACTCACATGTTGAGAGGCCCTTGGCTGTCTAGTGTCAGCAGCATCCCAACCATCCACCCTTCCTGAGTGCTGCCCTTTTTATTGTCCCACAAAAAGCAATAAAAGCCCCAAAGTTGTTTTCCCTGACTGTTTCTCCCTTGCCTTACGCCACCTTCTAATACAAAGGCAGGGTATGAGGTCTCATAGCACATTTTAGTCCATCTGACAGGATCAGTGAGAGTGTTTCTACTTCTCCTTTCTTTCTGAAAACTGTTGCATGGGATCATGTAAGCTGCGTCTGTTTAATTTAAATCTGAACAACACTTATGCAGTATAGAGAGGCCAAAATCAGAACTGCTTCCCTGATATGCTTTAAGAGGAGAGAGGGCATGAGCATGAGCATGTCACAACAAAATGAAAGAACAAGGCTTAGCCCAGTGCAGCTTCATGCCCAGTAGCCCATCTTGGAGGTGTTCAAGTCCGGGTTGGATGGGGCTTTGAGCAACCTGGTCTAGTGGAAGTTATCCCTTCCCATGGCAGGGGGGTTGGAAGTAGATGATCTGATCCTGCATGTGCAAACCAAGCTGGATTCCACGCTGTCCCTACAGGTTGCAGCAGGTGCACAAAGAAAAGATGTGTAACCTCTGTCCATGGAGATACTCACAGCTCATCTAGAGGAGGTGCTGAGCAACCTGGTCTGTCTGGCCCTGCTTTGATCAGGAGGTGGGTCTAGAGACCTCCAGAGATCCCTTACCACATCCTTTATTCTCTCACTCAGTGATCTTTCAAGTTGTTTCACTGACACATTTTTGGGCAGAAAAATAGAAGTGGAATGCAAAGCACTCATTATAAACATACAAATATATAAAAATATATTAAAAATAGATGCATTCTCCCATATAACAAACTCTAGGTCTTATTAGAGAAGAGAGTGTGAACTCTGTTTTAGCTGGTGGTGTTGTATCCCCTTTCCATTCATACAAATCAAGTAAAAATATTCAGCAATGTTGCACGTTTACCTTTTTTCTTTCTAAAATTTCTTAGCTAATTCAAAACAACTCAGATAGATGATGGGTCTAAAGTTCAGCTCCAACTCAGATATTATTAGGATCAGCTACTGCCTAAAAGGTGTGATACAGAAAAGGTGAAGGAATAGGAAAGAAGAAAATTCCAATTAAAAATAGGAAGTGTGGAGTACAAAGAGAGATTGTGAAATGGTGACAAGCAAATATAAGAAAGAGAAGCAGAGACTATCAAATAAGCAGCAGGAATGCAAAGAGATGGAGATTTTAATAAAAAAATGTATAATAACTAAAGCTAGTCAGAAGAAATTGTATTTTTCTCTGGAAACATTTTTACAGCCATATGAATTGCTAGGGCTTGGTTTTGGCTTTTTTCCCTAAAGGCTCACTGTTAAAAAAAAAAAAAAAAGAGCTTTCATCAAACACAAAAACGTTTTCAGTACAAACAGGAAAAATACCTTTAGAGCTTTTTCTATTTCTCTTTTTTTTTAAGAAAGTACAAAGGAAAATATTAATTATAAAATTGTAATTACATCTTCCATTGAATTTTCCACTTAAAAAAGTTTCAGACATTTCATGGAGCAATATGCAAGGTGATGGCAGCCTGGGGCAGCTTGGCTGCTGCCAAGCCATTATCTTTCCAGCACTGCTATTTCACATTTGATTGTAAAAATTTTACACATGCATTTTATTCCTTGGGAGAAAAAAGCCACACCACAAGCAGATTATTAGGGGGAAATAGCTTCACATCTAAAATGATAATTGCAGGGAACTCCAAAGCTACAAATGAGAGATTACCCTTTTTCCTTCTGTTCTTTTCCTCCACCTCAAGTAATTCTCAGCTTTCACTTCTGTCTTCTGCAGCTATTCATGAAATCTTTCTCCCTACAATACCCCTAAATGAGATCTTCTATGCAGCCAGGGCAAATAATCCATTACCTTGCCTCTCTTCAATTTTTCCTAATGTAAGACTGTAGATATAGATAATTATAAAAAGATTAAAACAGTTCCTCTGGACCATTTGCTAAAGAGCTATTCTTTGAAAATGAAAATCTTGGGAAACCCCAGGTTGCAGAACATTGGTTTATCTAAAACTCCAACTTCTAAAGGTTATCGGTCAAGCAAACTGGGATTGTGTGTAGTAGGAGGGAATACATGAAATTAGGATCTAGCTTCAAGCAGAGTTTCCTGCCTGTATTCCCTATTCTTTGCTCTACTTCTAGCATAAGCTTGATTTAAGATTATGCTATTACAACACAGGAGCCTAAGGTAATGCCCAGAGCAAATACACAGATTCTTCTTATAGCTTTGCAGTATCATTCACAAAAGATGTGCTTCCCATCTTTGCCTATAGGACCCTTTATGAAAATGGCTGCCAGGATTATTCCAGCCTTTTTTTTTTTTTCCCTGGAGTTATTCTCATGTGGAGAAAGTCAGCTGGAGATGCTGGCATTGTGCAGTTCTCAAAATACTTGTGCTTCCAGAAAGGAATGCTGCAGAGACTACAAGCAGTGTCTCTGGGGAGGAGGAAGGAGAGGAGCAGGTCTGCTCGTACACTTTGTTTCCACACACCTCAGGGTTAAGCTTAAATGTCTTGTACACCCTCCAGATCTGCATGGTCAAAACCATCCTATCATGCAATCACACCTCCCTTATCCAGTCATTTGGTACTCGGACCCATTGCATCTCATTCCAACAGGCCTGTGTAGGGAGCTATTGTTACTGTTTGGCAGATAAACATGAAAAACGAAAAAGACAAAACATTGTAGTAGTTCTGATCTGAGCCAAAATTCAGATGCTTGGGGGACAATCCCTGCCAAATCAGTGAACAAACAAATAAACAAACTCTTTTTTCCGCCCTTATTTTGGCTGTAAGAAAACATGTCATTCAATTCAAAAGGAAATGTTCCCTTTCCATTTTCAGTCAGTTTAACAGAAACAAACGATGGGAATAAAAGATTGGAGGCAGACATTGCTTTATTCAGCAGTGTAGTGTTAAAAGCACAAAGCACAGAGGGGCTGCTTTCTCCATCTGATGAGACTGTGAAATATTCAAGTTTCTCACTTTTAGATCTACCTCCTCTGCTTGAGGAGGTTCTCATGTAATTTAAGGTGAATCTTCACATTGCTCTTTGTACTACATATGCAAATGCATCTAAACCAACCTCTTTATGAACCCCTTGCAAAAAAGATTTAAATATGTTATAGAAAGTAGAACAGCTCCAGCAGGAAGGAATAAAAGAGTAGAAATATAATTTCGGGTTGATGAGGCTGAAGTATGGTCTGTCTTCATTGGTGTAAGCAAATGCCTGGAACAGACAGCTGGGTTAACATGGACTGTTCTTTGTCATCCTCCAGTTTAGGAATTAAGCTTCTCACTCCTTTGAAAAAATTCACAGACCTAACCAAAGCCAAAACCAACTCCTTTTTTGGGTTTTGGGTTTTTTTCAGCAGTTGTACTTGTAATTATGCATGGCCATGGCCGAATTCATGATTATCAAGAAATAGTTTAGAAGGAGGGAAAGGGAAAGGGAAAGGGAAAGGGAAAGGGAAAGGGAAAGGGAAAGGGAAAGGGAAAGGGAAGGAAGAAGGAATTAGTTCCTAATGATGATGCTATATCTACCTTCTTTCCAATCTGTTTATCTCAAGATTTTTCATTATGCCTGGAAGTCCAAATGATAATGACATTTGATAAATGTGGGTTAACAAATATTGTAAAATTCAAATGAGAATCTCAGCCTCTGGGAAAGGGAACAGAAAAAAATAATCACCTTGAGAGCCTTCAACAATATGAAGACTGGCATCCTGAGGCACTGAAAATGGTTGGGGAACTGAGAAGTGAGAAGAGCAGCATCTCAACCACACGTCACCAGCACCAGAGGCAAAAATTCAGAAGTAAACTAAACACTGTTCAATGTAGAAAGACTGCAAGGCTAGGTCAGAACAGTTTTGTGGGACCACCAAGTCAGTCACCACCGATGTAGGTGAATCCAAACTTCCTCCTGTTGCCCTTTCTATACTAGGAAAAAAGCTGGGTGGGAACTGTCCAAGTAGTGCCAGCTAGCTCAGAAGGCAATCTGGCAGCACCAACAGTGCATTCCCCCCACCTGGCACAGATCATTTTTTAACCCTGCATATCTAGAGCAGGTGGATGCTATTTGCCCATTCTTTGCACTGGAGTTCATAAAACAATGAAATCCATTTCAGTTTTGCTTGTAACTGTTTGATTTCCACACTTTCAGATTCCATGTGATTCTGAGTCTTCTCACCGCACTTTTTTCTTTAATGACTTTTTTTCTGGAACTTAAAAATAGTAATAATTACAGAAAAGGTTCTGTTAAGCTATTTTAAATAAAGAAAGGCCTTTTGAAAAGGCCTGTGGTGAGAATGAAATAAAAGTATCATCTGCTGTGCTATTCACACCCCATACTTTCTAAGTGAACTTTCAGTATAGTAGGGCCTTTAACATAATTGTATCTGGTCATGTTAGATTATGTAATTCTCAAGATCTGGTTTCTGCACTCTGTACCTTGAGATCCCCAGGAGTATGCCAGGAAAGATGTGCATAATGGACTTCAGTATAAAGTAAATTGTTCTTTTTTTGCTTTTCCCATGTGAGTTAAATTAAAACTCATTAAGCAGTGTTTGTGCATACACAGAAATACAGCAAGATGCTGAGCTGTATTGTAAGTGCCATACACAATCGCTATATGGGGAGTAATTGAATCAAAGAAACCTGTTTGCAGTGCCCAGCCACCATGTGCAAGGACACTGGCTGAATTTTGAGAATGAAAAGCGAATGACCGGGAATGCCTGTCCTGCAACCCACGCAGGTGGAGCAGCATGAGCTTCGAGCTGTGTGAGAATCACTGCTTCCCAAATCTAATTTCAAGCAGAGAATTCCTTAGAAAGGAAAAGAGAATTTCATTTTGCAGGACTCAAGTAGTCCCTGAGCTCCATATTGATACTGGCAAGCAGGCTGAAATACTGCCAGTAGATTTTTAGCTTGGTTTCTAAGGAAACAAGGCCTTTCTAAGTACACAGGAGTGTGTGTGTCCATGCGTGTGTATGTGTGTGTGTGTGTTAGCCTCTTGGATGCCCTTCACCTCCAAAGGCTTTTGTGCTCATTGGATGATTTCAAACCAACTTTGCTGAAGTACTCTTACAAGAGTCATGAAAATAGATCACATAAAGGCTGTGCTGTTCTTTCTGCCACTGATGTAAAGGCTAACAAATGCACTCTTTCCAGACTTTAAGGAATCCAGGATACTGGACACCATAATTCATTATTTCCACAGATCATGGATCTGGTTGTTTTCCCTTGATGAAGCATTGCTCAACAAACTGGATTAAGCCCCATCAAAGCCCCCTTCTAACAGCCATCGAACACTAACTCACACTGGACGCAAACTGATGCTGGCAAAGGGATTATAAGCAAAACTTGATAAAGCCTTGCATTGTCTAGTGCATTATATTTTGCAAGGACCAGGGGAGCTGAGCATACACTTGAATCTCAGCTGAGTGGGCTTCAGGCTGTTGTACATATGGAGTATTTGACCAAAGCACCTAAAATCTCTCAACTTCCTTTTCCTCTTCATGCTGACTCTGCTCTCTAAATGTATCCAGAGAGTGCCTCTAGGAGAGAGGGAATCGAGGGCGCCAATGAAGCGGAGATGTACTTAATGCAGACACCATTAATAAATCACTGATAGTTAAGATATAGATTGGGTGATGGGTGGCAGATGGGAAGGAGGAATGTCAAATTGCTTTTCTCATATAGATTATTGGATTAACAAGGAAGCAGTGGGCATGTGGCAAACCAGTGTAACAAATTACTATCATAAAAAAAAAAGATAGAGCTCATCACAGGCTGGTAATAATGCCATGTCGGCCATTAGCTCTCTGGAGAGGTACTTAGAGCGCAACATCCGTCTTCTGGAAAAGAGACGGCCACTGGAACACCAGAGTGAAGGAGGCCCCCATTTACTTCTCCTTCCCCCTCCCTCTGCTTCTGACACTACAGCCCATGCTGTTGAAGCAGGGTGGCCTAAAGCAGCTGTAATGAATAATCACCATAGCTTTTAATAAGTGCTGCTAATTATCCCCCC
>VXBA01004611.1:380249-451840 GCA_013399895.1 Serilophus lunatus | reverse complement strand
TGGCATGAGATCAGTAGGCAAACACCAAACTGATAAACTGACTGTTCTTGGGTCCCAGTCCTGCTCTGTCTGAAGTCAGTGAGTATAATCTCATTTACCTTAAAAAGGAACAGATAAAGTCTTAATTTTCCTTACCTACACTGAAAGAATTGCTGACTGTTATGCTACAAGTAATGGCCCTTGATATGCATTGAAATAAACCTCAAATTGGTTTCAGTCCCTTCTGCCACAGTCCTCATTGCCTCCTACCAGAAACTAGGCATGCCTGTATGCAGAGAGCCAACACAGCAGGATAGTGGACTACAGGTGTTATGCAGATAGAAAGTATATCTTCTAACACTAATAAATTAAGTAATGGGGCAGCTGTAAAAATCCTATGCAGAGAGAAGAAGGAAGGAATAGCATAGCATACCCCAGACTATCTGTTTTGGCCACTGTTAGTTATTTTTGGGTCCAGTCACTTGATCTCACAGACTTACATTTCAGCTGGTTAAAATCATGTTTTTCTTCTCTTCTCAAGCATGTTTCCATGTTCTAGTCTTGGACATCCTGCCTTGATAAGAAGGAGGCTGCAACCCTCTCCCTTTAATACCATTCTCTTGCTGCCCCAGTCCAGCAGATCTCATGAGCCCCTGGCTTCTCACACAGGCTCCCTCCCTCCAAGGAGTGCAGTCAGCACAAGAGAAAAAAATAGTAAACAATGTCCAGACTTTGAGTATTTGTCTTATCCTTTAAGTATGCTACAGCTTATACAGCTGGCACAATATAATGCAAGGAAGCCTTCCTCTCACTCGAGTGCCTTTTTCAATTGAACAGGGACTGCTGCAGCTGCTGCAACAGAATCCAGCTGCTGACTGCCCTGAGCACTTACTGTTTGTGAAGCTTGCACACCTTTCTTAGCACAGGCAGCAAGGTGTGCCTGGGTTGGTGCAAGTCAGAGCCCTTGCACAAAAAATTATAGGTAAGCACATAATCAAACATAGTATTCTAGCAGATAAAGCCTGGTGAAGTTTGCCCTGCTAATATTTGACTTGGCGATGGTTTTTTCTGAACAGTGTGCTCCTCCTGATTTGTGTGTGTGACAAACCAGGGTTTTAGAAGAGCACGGAGCACCCTTCTGATGCCTCAGCAGTCCTCATGCTCAACTCCTGCATGAACCCCTCTCCTCACCATCCCTGCATCTCCATCCCTACCTCCTTCCTGCTGGTCTGATCTCAACCCCCCCTTCGTTTACTCTCCCCTGCCAGCTCCCAGCTCCATGTGAGGTCCCTGTTCCTTAATCTCTTCCCCATACACTTCACTCTTCCTCTGAGCCAGGCCTTTGCCCAGCTAGTTTTGTTCTCTAAAAGCCTTGTTATTTCATTTAGCTGCTGACCCTTCGTCTCCAGGCTGAATTTGGCCAGAAGCCTTGGAGAGTAGGACACAGAAGGGCAAGAAACATCAGGAAGTCTGAAGAGAGTGGTTTTCTAGTTTCAGTGGTCAACCTCCACATCAGAAAAACCACTGATGCATTTGGTCCTCAAATGTCATTTTCTTGAGACTGGGACGTCACAGCCAGACCACCAAGGGCACCAAGCGCCTTGCTGGTGCCACACAAATCCCGTACCAGATCTGTGATCAATCAACTTCTACTTCCAGGATTGTTATCTGGCACTTCTCATATGCACAAAATTAAAACCCTATTAAAGATGAAGTGCGTGTGTTTCTCCATGTGCACATTTGTGCATACACTAATGTCTCAGGACTGATGAGACCAGGCTAGGGCTGTCATTACAGCCTCGCCACAACCTACCACAGGCGCCAAGAGCTACAGCTCTCCATGGAAACTATAATCCCTGTGAAATGGGATCTTAGTTTGTTTTTGTTGTGTTTTGTTGGTTTGGGTTTTTTTAAAAAAAACTCACAAAAATAGCTGAG
The DNA here is from genome assembly GCA_013399895.1 of Serilophus lunatus. Taxonomy (NCBI): domain Eukaryota; kingdom Metazoa; phylum Chordata; class Aves; order Passeriformes; family Eurylaimidae; genus Serilophus; species Serilophus lunatus. Next base: position 449,923 of record VXBA01004611.1, on the reverse strand, counting down.
AGAACACAGAGCTAGATAGAAAGCTTTAAGAAGACGAGAACACCAACACCTTATCACAAAGGCTGCCCCTAACCCTACTCCTCAAACAGTCAAGCTGGCTTTTAGGGTTTGTTTCTGGAGACACAAGTTATTTATGATTTCCATCCACCTTTTTGTCAACACACAACTCATCTGTTGTCTTTCCTTTGTCAGTTAAAAAAACCCAAACAAACAACCAACCCCCCAGAAGAACCCCAACAGATAGAAATGGAGGGCAATTTTTCACCTACACATCTTTTTTATATTATTTATCCTTGACAGATGAATAGAAATGATAGAAGTGGTTTAAATGTACAGTAGAGAAGCTGTTTGTCCATCATATGCTTAAGGGAAAAAAATAGCAACACCACCCACTGATTATGCAGACAGTATTATAGCTTTACATATACTGCTGTGTGGAATGGAATCAGGAATGATAGTACTATTGTATACCAGTTGAGGAATCATTTTCTGGCTAATCTATAGCTCAGATCATTACTCACTTACAAAGCATACCTCTGGCCTGGCTTTCTCACTGTGCTGTAATAACGAAGTCAGAGAGTGCTGAATCTAACCAATTTCCACGCAGCATTTCACTGCCTTTATTATGGCATTGGTGCCACAACTTTAGGGAGGGATGGAATAACAAATGTTCAATTTTCATTTTCCTGTCCAGTGCATTTGAGTAGAGCTTCACATCCAATCTGTCCAAGCAGCTGCATATCTGTAAAGCACTGGGCACTTTCAAGTCCCTGTCCTAGGAGACAGACTTGCACCACATGTATTGTCACCTGCTGTTACCCAGCACAGTGATGACATCAGGGGCATAGGTGCTCTAAACAACCAACACACCAGGCTGTGGCACGCACTGTTCCAGTGCTGGAGTGCTAAACTAGACCTGACTTAAAGGGAAAGAAACCCCGCAAATCCTATCAGACCCAGCATAAGCCCCGATTCAATTCTCCATAGGAAACAAGGATGTTTGTTAATGGAGAAATACTCCTTTTTTGAGTGTATGGTGTTTGGCCAGTGCAACATGGCCCATTTACAACACAGAACTGCAGACATTATGTAGGGAACAGCAAGGCCCACTACAACTTCAATTTATGAGATTAAATAAAATATTTATCAAGTCAGTGAGGGTCATATAAAGACAAGAAATTGTGTCAAGTGTATAACAAGTCAGTCTTCTAACAAACTGGCAGAGTTCAAATAAAGATTTCAACAGTAGCATCTAGAAGAAAAAAACCCAACTTCTCTGAGCATCCTTGAAAGCTATTTGTCCATATATGGGCCATGGGCTATCCTTGCTGTCTCAGGCCACTGGGACAGGTGGTTTTAGACCTTCTCCATATCTGTTAAAGTGCCAGGTGCACCTGCAGGATTCAAAGCATATAGGTCTTTGTGCAGGAAACTAATCTCTTGAATTTTATCCATTAATTAACTAGATGCCAACTGGAGAGTACAGGTGTTTGGCAGTTTCATGAGACACACACCACAGAGTCAGCAGCTGCCGTTGTATTACCTGAAAGTGCCAAATATTCCTCACTTGTAGCTCAGCACAGAGGACTGTACCAGGGGTAACCCAAATGCTGTGACTCTCTGTGCTGCAATGACATTTTGTTCAGCCTTAGCTGTGGAGGAGGCTCAAGTCTCAGAATGATGAGCCCCAGCAGTTCCAACCCTTGGGTTTAGGATGCTGTAATCCCAGCTGTTTTTCTGCCTGATGTCTAATATGATGTCAGGGATGCTCTTTGGTACTTGTGCTGGTGTCTCTGCTCTCATGGTGCTGTTAAGTCCAGGGAGAAGCATTCTAGAAATCAGGCTGCCTGACAGCATGTGATGACAGCAGAGGCCACGGCCCTCAGCTGCCTCTGTCCCAAAGCCAGGGATGCATCACATGGGTTATTGTATGATGGGAGGAAGAAGGAGGAGGATCACTCATCCTGCACAGACGTTAGCATAAAGGTCTGCAAGATGACACAGCATCCCCATTCCTCATCCCAGCCCTGCCAGGGCCATACATCTGAAGCAGGTCTTGGCAGCCCATGAAAATGGGATGGATGGGAATGGATCTAAATGTCACAGCCCTCATAGCTTCATGCTCAAAATATGAGCAGCTAGGACTGGCTTCATGTGAAAACAATATTCAAGCTCTAATACAAACAGCCTCCCATCTCTGAGTGCCCCTCTCCCTTTCCCACATTTGTCTTGCTGTGTTTTTGTCTGTGGTAGGGATTCTGGTCTGCAGATAGCTGCTGGATACTGCAAACTGGAAGCAGTTCAGGATCTGTTTTCACTGCTATGTTGCAGGCCACCATTTATCTCCCAGTCACAACTTTAAGAGGAGTGAGCTTAAACTTGGTCTAACAAAGACAATCAGAGATGCCCATGAGCGCAGGACAGCTATGGCCACAGAGAAGGCAATGGTGAGACCCCAAGAGGATACTCACTTAATCAAGCATCCAAGCTTGATTTTTCAAGGGGTGCTTAAGATAACAATGCATCCAGCTCCCATAAATCTCCTCTGAAATCCCCTACCTCCTGCAGGGATGAGATCTAGCACGCACCCACCGAGTTTGTCTGCAGGAGCTACAGAGAGCCTGACGGAAGGCACAGTGATGACAGAACAGCAGGGTTCCCTGATGAGGCCACCAGAGCTGTGAACAGACAACAAGGTCTCCTTTTCCCCCATCCCCCAGCTGATTATCATGCTCCAGAAAGGTTTTGCATGTGCAAGATATCTGTACGGCCTGCTGCCAGCTTTTTGTCAAAGCACTGATTTTTCGTGATGTGAGTTACAGCTTCCTTCTAGTAATTATTGATAATGCTCTTGGATGAATTACAGACATTTAAAAATGAATTAGACTGTATGTGTGTCTGTCTCTCACGTCCCTTTTCTGTTTCTCCACCACAGGATCTACGGCTTTGAAATGTTGATACATATTCATTACAGCTTCTAAGACTTGAAAGGCATAGCTAAAGGGAGAGCTCAGATCAACAAGAATGTGAAAACAGCAACGAAAGCAGGATATGTGGCTGTAAGCACAGTCAGTAAGCAGCATTTGAGCACTTAGCACAGGCAATGAAGTACCAAGGGACCTGAAACCTGGTCCTGGTTCTGCTACTCTCTCTGATGGCTGTGGACAGGACTATGTGTCTTAGCTCCCTCAGCCATAGGATTGACACGGTGATGCTTATCAGGCTTCTGAAGCATTATGCTACAAAAATGCCATCTCAAACTGGTAACAAATTAATCCAGCTGTCACCTTTCCTGTCATTTCCAGTTGTCAAAACAATTAATCCAATGAGAAATTCTTTGGGGGAAAAAAAAGCCCTGAGCATGTACCAAAACCACAGGTGAAAGCATCCTCTGTTCATAGTGTTCAGAGCAGAATCCCAGTGGCAGATGGTGCATACGCACTTTTATACAATCATGCACACACTGGCACACGTGCTCCATGCTTCCACAGAGACATGTTTTGTTCTGTCTTGTTTGAAGAGTTCCCAACACAAAAGCTCAAACAATATGAAAACTTTGGACATCTCTTCCATACCTGTTCCTATAGTCTGGGAAGTGGTGAGAAAAGGCAGATGAAAGATGCGTCTGGGTGTCTTAGGGTTGTTACAGCAGTGCAGGTGTGAAGAGAAGCAATCTTTGTACCAGTGGAATGGCATGGTGTCAACACTCTTATCTGGCTCTTTTTATTCCTCTTCTGCTTCAGCTCCCTGTGTGCGTTTCTTTGACATGAAGGTGTGTCTAGCACCAGAAAACATTTGGCTAGTGGCCATCATTTAGGACAAGACAGAAAATCACATTTGGTAGGAATTCAATCATTAAATGTGGAAGAAAACCTTCCCAATTGAATTTTAACTACGGAGAAGTTCATGATTTTGTCAAACTAGCATTTTTTTCAATAAAATCAATGCAGCAGGATAATTCCCAAAGAGGTCTGGCTGTGACATCTGTGAAGTTCTGCCTCTCTCTCTCTCTGTGTCACGGCTTCAGAATGCAAAACCGTTGCATTTGGGACATCTTTGAGCTCTGGTGTGAAAGCACGTTCACCTGTTAAAACTCTGCCTAGACTACTCATTTAGTACCTTTACAATAAAGACACCACCTGCAATTTTTTTTATTTCTTCCTAAGAATTGTTTTGTGCTTGTGCTAAATGTGATGGAAAGTTTCACATTAACAATGAAAAACCTCAGCACAGAGTAGGCTGAGTACTAGCAATGCTCTAATAAGCTTTTTCCTTACAGCTTCTGTTGCTAATGTGTCTGATATTATCCCCAGAGATGAGAGACTAGCTTTCACTTTCTAGCCTCTGTGCCAGGCTTGCCAGTGAAAGAGGAAGACAGTTTCCAGCAGTGATGGTATTTCTGACGTGCACTGATCGAGTAGGAACTGGACTGGGACTTAGTTCATTTCCTATTGTCTGACAGCCAGTCAGCACGTGATATAAATTTGCAATCCCTGCTGGTGTGGGAGCTGGATTCATATTGGCAAACACCACATGAAAAGGCTATCTAACCCATTACTAAACTGTTGATGCCAAGACATTTCTCTGTCTCCTGTGAGGATTCATTTTATAGTCTTTATGATGAATAGTCCTTGATATAAAATAGTTTGGGAGAAAAAGGTAGAAAATAGAAAAAAGCATACACAGGAAGAAAGCATAGCTCTTTGTTTCTTGATGCACAAAGATCCATCTCTGAATTCTGGAAATATGCAGGCTGGATAATGGATGCCATTACATTTACGAAGGAGACCTTCTTTTGTCACCTACACAAAGGTCACATCTGGAATATAGGCTCTAAGCATCATGTGTGAAGAGGGATACAAAGCAAGTTTCCAGGAACCCTGACCAGCTGCAGTCCCCAGGGATGCTCTGTGAAGATGAGTAGAGTTGGGACTTATTGTAGTTGAAGTGAGAGCCCCTCCTTCCCCTAGTGAACCCAGAAGGGAGGTCACATAAGAAATGATTCTCAGACAAACAAACACATGTCTTACACAAGAGTGCCTAGGCTAAGCACTTTGCCAATCCATGGTAAAGCACAGGTTATGAATTAATGCTCTGACTCACCTCATTGTAAGTACATCATGGAAAACTCAGTTAACCCATCACACAGCAGAAATCAGCCCTCAGCACTGCTTTCTTCGGGATTTTTCTCGAGGTTTTTCTTCTGCCTTTGTCCTGCAGGTTCCTCTTCCCAGGGCAGAGATTGCAAAATCTGCTTGCTCACATGAATCAGGGAGAAGGCACAGGCCAGACACTTGACAGCATAAGCCAACTTAGTACCATGGGGCCAATTTTACATGTCCCAATTTTACACTAGAAGGGAGCATGACCCAAGCTCAGTGTTAGGTACACTATGAAATTTGTTGCTTAGTTTGCACACACTTGACACTGCAGAGGGCAGTGAATGCTCCTTAAGCTGCTCAAGAAGGAGCAGCTAGAGTGAAGGAGCAGTGGTTTGGAGAGTCAGCTACCTAAATGATGGGATGCCTTAGGGCAACACCACCTCACGTGAGGCACAGAACATGTGTTTAGGCGTCCTCTCTTGGAAGAGAATAACCATGCCCCAAGTGTTAGTAAAGATGCTTCTTAGTGAGCCCATACCTGTGGCAGCTGATGCGCCTTCATAAACCATCTCAAGTCAGTGGCTTTGACTTACAGTGGCAAGAGAGTTCTGTTTGATGACAGGCTCCTTCAACATGACTTTTATCAGTGCCTTTCTCCCAAGATAAGGAGACTGTCAGAAAGATACCAGCAATGGTTTAAGGGGAGCTGGATGCTGCTGTTCTAAATTAATAGCAGGACAGCCTCTATTCACATGTCCTGGTATGAGGTGTATCAGGAGGCTTAGCCACAAGGACTGTAGTACACCAGTGTATAGGCTCCTTACAATCAACTATATGTCCATCAAGTTACTTTCTAAAGCTATATTAAACTCCAAATGAGCTGCATATTCCTCTCTGATAATCTGGTCAGGAAAACAAACCACAATTGGAAGCTTGCAGAGTAGAAGGAAACATAAGGCTAGAAGTTGTTTCAACCAGCAAGACATGAATGGCCTGCAGTTTGAGAAAATCTGTCTCTCTAAAGAGACAAGAACTTTCTGTGGATCCACACAGGAAATTCCAGCTGAGTTGTATGCAGTGTGCTGGAGCTGCAGTGGACCATCACTGCAGACCCTGAGTTTCCAGGTCCTAACAGACCAAGTGTGCTATAGACCAAGGCAGGCACAGGCCCTCAAAGAGGGCAGTACAGGATATGAAAAGATTCAACTGAGACTTAAAATCAAAGTGTGGCTGCTTGCTGATATTGGAAGAGGTGGGCACATTAAGGACGGGGGAACAAATTCCAGGCCATTAGTAACAGGGGTAGAAAATGCAGATTAAAGGAGCTAGTTGTTGGGTGCTGTGATACCGTATCACCATGGGCAAAGAGAGGTGGCATGGAGAACAGTAAAATAAATCTATCTGAAAATAGTTCATTGCCCATGCTAGAGTGCATGCATATGCCAGAGCCTGGATCTGTGCTATTTGCTGCCTTGTCAAACCAGTGCACAAGGCAGGAGGAAAATGGCAAAGTTTATTTCCCTGAGATTTTGGCAGAGGAAAATAATTTTTCCTCAGAATAGACAGTCCAGCATGTTTTTTTGTATCTGTTCAGTAAGCCACAGAACCAGAAAAAACATCAGTCCTTTGGACAGTATCTCTTCTCCTTGCACTGCCACTACCTCTCTCTGGCAGGCTGCATTAGAGACTTATTCATCTAAACAGAGGGACTAAAAGCTCCACTGCTTCTTCTTCATAGAGCTTCATTTCAATTGTGCAAGAGGAGAACAAGAGGTATCTGAGCTTGAGCTGACTTCAGCCACAGAAGTTGAGTGTTGTCTCCCACTCTGTACATGCTCAGGTACACATACACATTGTCCCCTTCCCCAGCCTCAGGAGGCAACAAGCTTGTCCCTACTGGCAAGAGCTGTGCTCCCAACGTGCTCAAGTAGATACTATTGTTATCTGCAAATCTCCCCTGCCATTCTACCTCCTGCACAAGGAAAATTGTTTCACTGGCTAGGAAGTACTCTGTAGGGTTAGCTGTGATTGCAAGCCTTCTCCATCACTAATGCATGTGGTCCCTGTGATCGCAACTACCTGGGGGAAGTGAATCATTTTGGTTATTTCAGATTTCAATATGATGCATGAGGGAGCCTTTAAACTATGTCCACAGCTCTCCTTCTTCATAATCCAAGATAGGTCTCCTTCCTTTTCTTCTCTGGGGTGGATCAGAAATCTGAGCTGTTAATTCATCCTTATTATGTTCTTTAATTCATCCATATATGTAACAGCTGTATCTCTGAATTGCTAACACATCAATTCTCATTACACTGAATATAAAGTATAGGGGTTCATTCCTGTGCTCACTTTTAAAATCAGACAAAGAATTCTTATATTGACTGGCTTGGGCAAGGAAGTCATGAGCAAAAAAGTAGAGGAGGATGGCTATCATCTATACATGTATGTATGTATCTATCTATGTGTATGTATCTATCATATATCTGTATCTCTGTGTATGTGTGTATAGATCCAATGTGTGTGTGTTTGTGTGGAGAAAAATAAAATCCCTCTGTATGCTAATTTTCCCTCTGAGTTTCCAAGACAACAGTGGTTTCACTCAGTGCTGTCCCCATATAACTCCCTCGTCCTCCCTCTTCACAGAAGACTTCATGGTTTGTAAGGACACTATTTTTTTTTTCACCATTTCTGTAGCTTTTCTATGCATTTTTAATCAAAAACACTGAACTGTCCTACCCCTGGTATCTGCGAGTACCAGCACACAGAGAAGTTAGACCAGAACAATCTTACAGTGTGATCCTGAGGACAGCATCCGCAACTCTGGTGTAATGGCCCCACGTGTGCATTCTTTACCCCTGTCACATGTAGAGCCAGTTATCCCATTTTCAAATAAACTATCTCGGTTGACTGTGGGGTAAAAGTAGGTCCATGGGAAGGCTCTGTGCTATCACACTCTGAAGATCACATTTTAATCTGAGAAACCTTTTATCTGGTATAACTTGTCCTGCACCTGTATCCAAAGGCATTCAGAGGCATGAGCTCTCCTCATTAAATTTATACCCTGGGAGACAGATAGCAATGGTTGTGCCCAGAGAACATAGTAAGATTTATCAGCATTTTTCCTAGACTGGCACAGTCATTGAATAGATGTCATTTTTGCATAGAAGTCATGTCAATTTATTTTGCCACTGCCACTGCTTATGCTCTGCAGTTTGGAGTTTCCTGGTAATACAGCTGTGCAAGGGAAGCCTGCAAAAGTAACACTAGTGGTTTAGGGGAAGCAGTATTTCCTTCCCACCTTCCACTGTACAGGTCCTTCTAGTGTCTGAAGTACTTGTCTGGTGTGAAACAAACCTGAGGGCTTGCCTTGCTATCCCCTTCCTGGGAAGGTTGTTCTCCATCCCCTGGGATCTCACCTGTGGGAACATTTTCCTAATTTTCAAACTATACCTTTCACTATTGTTCATTTCCACTGAGAGCATCAGTTCAGCTCCTCTCTTCCTTGGATGAAAACTCAGATAATTTTCCTGTTGCACCACTGTCTCCTCCCATATATCTCCATTTCTGTCCCACAGCAAACATTGCCATGAAAAATTTTGATTAGTAGGGTTCAGGAAACTGCAGCAGGATATTACAGATTTCTAAATCCTGCTAAGAGGCAGCAGTATTTGGCTCAGATTGTGATTTAAAAGAGGCTTCTTCTTCACCTTTGCTAGTAGCTCTCATTCCTTATCAATTTAGAAGATCAAACTTGCCCTCTACCTAACAGAACATGAGTGTTGGTGGATGTTGGCAAGTGCTTATGAAAGCAGCATGGTTCCTGGGGTAGTAGAGGAAAGCACAAGAACAGATTTGAATAGCTATATATTCTGTGCAGAAGCTGGGAATCAGATGTTCCTGCTTATCTTTTTTCCAGGCTTCATTTTGCTGCTCTTTAAAATAAAAAAAGCAGCAGAAAGACAAATCTCAGGTCCAGGCCTCATTTACAGCTGCTTAGATTTGTTGTTTTTAGAAACCTATCCAAGTTTGATAAGGGCATATGCAGCTCCCAGAAATCCCCTTAGGAAAGGATTATTCCCTCCCAAAAGTTGGACAAAATGCTCATATTTAGTGTTGAGGTAAAGCAACCAAAAATATAAATGTTCCAAGATATTGTCTAAAGATTGTGTATAGCTGTAGAGATGGAAGAATGCTATGCAGCATTTCTAGACACTTGTCTGCACATTGACTTGCTATAGAGTATAAGCCAAAGTGTGTCTCAGTGCCTCATCCATGAAATGCACTGGAAAAGTCACAAGAAACCTGGAAGATATAATTCATACTTTTAAAATGCATTGAGGTCTTCCATAGAACTGTTAAAAACGGACAAGACATTTTTTCTTTCTAAGTCTTACTGCTTTCAGGGGAGTAGAACTACTGAGAGGATGAAGAGAGCAGATCTACTGAGATGACCAGATTTCATTCTGATCTTGAACTTAGTCCCCATATATTTGCTTTTTCAAGTCATTGATTGTGAATTTGAAAACTATTTTGGGAACCTGTATTGCTTTTAGGATTCAAGGAGAGCAAGGTTTTGAACCACAACATAGACGGGCAAATGCAGATGCCCCTTTCAGTCAGACACCTCAATTATGACAGAGAATTCTATGTATTCCCCTCCAAAACAAAAAAATCCTAAAGGTGGCTAATGTCACACCACAAACAAGGTATTTGGTAATTAGATGTCCTTAGCTGTATTGTGACCTTGGCCAGTACAGAAAATCACTCTGGAAACCTCCATCACTCTGAGAGATCCTTGATCTTCTAGCACAATAAGCAGGTTACTACAGCTCTCCAGTGTTCCTGCAGAACAGCAAACAATCAGATCAGCTAAGAAGCAAGCACATGCTCCTTCAGTTCCCCGAAGTGCTGTGTGCAAGACTAACAGCAAAATGGCTTTGTCTGCAGGAAGCATGCCTTCGGATCACATGTCATAAATCTGTGCCCTAACTTAACTTTGACTATGTGCATTTATAAAGTACAGGCATTCAAATGAAAAGGCAAACAATAGCAAATAGAAATGAAAAAATAAGAAAAATTTTGAGCAATTGGGAAACAAAAGCTTCAGTCAGTCTGCAGCATTATTGCACAGCATGGACCAAACAGATGCAAAACTGCTGAATGGGAGAAGTCTAGCTCACCTCCTTTGACGCTCTTGACTTGTAGGGGAATAGCTGAGGAGACCCCAAAGGGGAGAGATTTATTCTCAGCTAGTGACAAACAGCATGGCACTAGCTATTTACCTGAGGGAACAAAGCTGTGTATTGAAAGCTCCTTTCCAGAGAGGGCAAATCCCAATCTGGAGACATCCCTCCTATGAAGACAAGTCATACCTGCTTTCTACAGCTCACAAGTTTATGTGAAGCATCAGGATTTACAAGCATTTCCCTAATGTGTTATGAAAGTCAGTTTTCAGGTGTCAGGCTCAAATTTTAAGAGAGCTAGAGATTTTTACATAGCACTTTTTAGAATACAAAAGCAGATTAAACTGCCCTATAGATATGAAAAATTATGTATTTGGGCTGGATTTTGTCTCATCACACTTCAAATAAGGGTCAGGCACAACTCAAGTCCTCTGTCAGTTCTGTTAACACCCGACTGTCATGAGCAAGTGCAAAGGTCTTTTACAACACCATCACCTAGGGAAGGAAACAATGCAGAGTGCAAAATGGCTCACACTGAGTCACTTTCAGCTACATGTACAACTGGCAGCCTCAAGAAGGAAGCATGTGCTTGTTGTGTGATCCTGAATTTACTACTATGGATTAACATATTTTTTCCCCTACTCTTGCAATAGCTCACTGTGGGATTTACAATGTCATGTGAAGGCCCCTTTTATAAACTGCTGCCCGTAACAGCTGAAACAATGAAAATCACCAAAGGCAAGCTGAGTTCTGGCTCAGAATTTTAATGCATCTTACAGGTGGGATTTTATATTTGGAGCAGATTTTTGCAGTCCCTGTTTAGAAATTGCAGTTGAAGCTTTCACCCAGATAAACCAAACAGTGTCAACTTTTATGCTAACCATCAGCTCATGCCAGCATTTCTGTTGTAATAATTAGAGATCAAGTTGAGCTTACAGTCAGATGTCTTTGATTGCATCAAAGGTCCATCTAGCCTTGTCTTGTGTCTCCTTTCAGCTCCAACATGCGCTTCATTTGTGCTAAAGGATGTTCACTCTTGAGCCTGGGAGAAAGGTGTAACAGGAAAGCATGTTACAGGACAGGTCCCATGTTAGTAAATAACGAGAAGGGCGGTGCAAGTGCTTCAATCGGTTTCAAGGCTGGGTAAGCTGAGCTGAGAGCTGAGCAGTGAAAATACCTCTCCATCTCTAAACATATATCAGCCCAATAAGATCCAGTACTTATTGTTCTGGAATAATTCTAAGCCTAATTTCAGGTGTGGTGTGGGAAGGAGCTATAGATCAGATGTGCTGAAGCAGCAATACACACCTTAGCCTGTGGAGCTCAGTTTATTCTCCCTGATATCACTTTTGTCACGTTAACCTAAGGTTAAAGTCAGGATAAGGCTATTGTTTTTTGGAAAAGAGGAAAAGACAACATTCAGTGGGTGTTGTCTGTTAGCTTCTCTCACAAAAACATCAGCAGCATCCACACACACTCACATATACACACAGAACATCTACTTAAAAGGAGGGAACACTGTGAAAAGGTCAGCTATCTGTACTCATTTTCTGCCCTCAAGACCAAAGGAAAAAACAGCTCATTGAGTCCACCCTCTGCCCCAGAGCAGGGTCAGTATTTATATAAACTTTCCCCAATAATTGTCCTACTGTTTGAAAAACTTCTGGTGCTGGGAATTCCATGTTATTTCCGTGTTAGGCCATCTATTCCAGACCTCACATATGTTTTCTTTAGCCTAAAAACATGTCCTAGTGACTAGCTTAAGTCTCCTTTACTGCAATTTAAGGTCAATATTCCTTTTTATACCCTCAGTGGAAAAGAAGATTATTTAATTTCCTTTCTCTTAGTAGCAATTTCCTATATATTTAAAAACTTGTTTTCCTACTGCTTCCCTCTAGACCCAGTCTTCTTTAGCCCAAATAGCCACAAATCCTTCTGTCTTCCCTCACAAGGCATGTTTTCCAGATCTCAGGCCCTTTTTATTCCTCTTCTCTGCTGTTCCCACCAAATAGGCTGCATCTTTATTGACATGCAGCATACAACTCTGGCTGCAGTGCTTCAGCGAGGCTACACCACCACAGAGCAGATCACGGCCTCCCATGTTATACACCTCTTTTTTCCAGCCTCATATGGCATTTGATGTCTGCTCTTTTTTTGTGTGTGGCAGTATGGCATTGACAGAATATGCATAAGGATCTTCAAGACAAACAGTTCATCCATTAAGAGGAAGAGATGACAAAGTACAGAGACCAAGTAGGAAAAAAGGCAGAGTTTACAAACTTATTTCTTGATCTGAGGAAATTACTATTTCCTTGTACAGTTTTAAGACGCAAATAAAAAGCCATCGTGTTGCACTTTGAACACTGCATTACATTTTGGATGCTGAAAGTCAGGGATAGACTGACAACGTTAAAGAGAAACCCACTGAAGAACAACAGCGTTAAGAAGTAAGAGAGAGAAAAATTAAAAAGAAAGTCATTCTCTATAATTTAATCAAGTGATAATTTCAAGAGAAGATTAAACACTCAAACAAGCCTTAAAGTTGGAAACACAAGCAATGCAATGGTTTAGAGTATTAAAGGACAGCAAGCAGATGGTCATAAGAGAATGCATTGACATGAAATTAATGAAAATACCACTTCAGAGTAACCCAAGAGAGTGGGATTTTCTAGGCAGTAGTATAATGTTCAGAAAAAATGACAGAAACCCCTTGCAGGTTTTGAGGCCAGACTGGACACAAGAAATAGTCAGTGAACAGCAAAGGAAAGGTCACTGGAGCAACTAGGGCTGAATAATTTTCTCTAAGGCCTACCATTCCTGTTTTCAAAGAAGAAAATATACAGATTATGTGTATTCAAACAGAAAGAACTCCCTACTTTGTCTTCAGTCCAGCAGATGGGAAGTTCATGCAAGAGATTTTGGGGGTGCCATGATAAGCAAGGAGACTAATCTATAGACCTATTACATGAGCAAGAATTCCTCTTCTGACTTTGGTGGAATTAGGGAAACCCAAAGAAAATTACCTCATGAGGCAGAAAACCTCCTAAGGCAGATGGCAGCTTTTGTGTTATTTCTAATCTTGTCAAGACAAGAAGAATTTGCTACTGATATATCAGCAGCTGAGTAGAGCAAATGTGACAGCAAGGAGGCAGTTGATTTTTTTTTCTCTCTTTTTGCTGAATCATTTACTTCACATGAACCACATTTTCTGGGACACCAAAATGATCATCAAATTCAAGATTAATTTGCTAAATAATTTTGTGGGAAATGAGACTAAGGTGAAAGAGGTCATGTCAGTATGGAGACGAGTGGTACACTTCCAGTTTTTATTTGTAAGCTCATCTCCTAAACAGGACAGTAAGGAAGGCCAGGACGCACTGAAGTGCTACAGCAGGAGCAGCTAGCCACCATTCTTCCCCAGCAACATCCTCTTGGCACAGCCAAGAGCATCAGCCTCTAGTACAGAGGGAGTTTGAACCCACACTGTTTCCACTTCCATAGAGAAGGGCTTAGTCACCAGATTGAAGTCCTCTGAACTGGGCTACTGCTGGTCTTTCTGGCTGAGGTTGTCCCACTTTGTACTGACACGCAGGGGAGAAAAATAAACATTTTTGTCACTTGGCCCTCATGTGACACAGTTCTCAGCAGCAATGAGAACATTAAGTATTCTTGCTTTCCCACAGCTGGCTCTTGAGCTTCCACCATCACATTGTGAACCAGGGCAGGGAAATAGGGCCTTGGCTTAAAAATAACCTACCAAAAGATAGGCCATGCTTTCAAAACCCCATACATATTTTGCTGTGCTTCACAACCCAGCTGCCCAAAGACCTGTGCCATCACAAGCAGGAATAGTGGAAAAAAGATGGGAGGATAGAGAAAAGACTCTACCACAAATATAGGGGAAGAGGTATTGCTGTATCACCACTCAGGAAAAGATGTTTAACCATGGGAATGATAAGGAAAAGTTATAGGAACCCAGAAAATGTGATGACATGAAAGCATATGTTCCAGCAGGCAAGTGTGAAAAGAAGTCTTGTCCCATCTCACCAAGAGCCCTGATGTTGTAGGCTGGTGCTGGAAAAGGGTGATGGACTTCATAAAAAAATTAGGTACTACACATTTATGTTCCTCTTACAGCTGAGCAAATGGTCTAGCTTTCTTCCAGCTTCTGCAGTCTTCCACCAAAATTCAGTGTGACCTCCCCCAGTCAAGTAAACTGCTTTTTTGATGAGTGACAAGGAAAATTAGTATTTCCTGAGGAAAACCCCAATCCCTGCTGCTTTGTGTTATATTTATATAAAGGCAGGCTCACGTGCATACTCTTCATCTCCTCACCTGCAGTTAAGACTGAATTACAAGTCACAGGGTGGCTGCCCTTCAGAGACAGGCCAAGCCAATGCTGTATTAAACCAGAGCACAGAGCACCCTGAGCCTGACCTGTCAAGTGTTATCACACTCATCTTCCTGGGGAAAGGCAGGGCTTCGTAACTCACATCAGGTAGCAGCTCTCGGGTCCTGTATGTCTATGCCCTGAGCAAGTGAGCTGGTTTGGTTTTTATCACAGGTGTTTTATTTTTTTGGCAAGAACTGCTAGAGTAAAGTGCTGTTAGCACATCAGCAGGCTTGTCACTCCCTCCCTGTCACATCAATCAGAGAGTCTCTGTGGACCCAGGCTGCCTTGCCATGCATCTCAGCACAGAAACAGCAAATTCTTTCCCCTTGCATTGCTCGTCCCCGTTGTGAATGAGCAGCTGGATTTTATTCCTATGCACTGCAGGAAGGCAGAGGACAAGAGTCACTGAGCCCCACTCTGAGGAGGAGAAGCTTGAGGTGTTGCAGAACAAGGGGGTCAGTGAAACCACATCCTTCATTATGCCTGGATTTGTAATCAAGGCTGATTCCAGACAGTAAAGCTAATCCATGTTCTCCGAATCTCAGCTGGAAGAAAATGGATTAGCTTTACGGACTTCACTAAAGCCATGGCAATTTACCGTGGCTTAGCCTCTGATCCTTATACTGGACATTGGTTACTGCATGTCTTTCAGCATACAGCACAAAATCATAATTTTCCAAGCTGACCAGGCACTGAATATGGCTCTTTGGCAGCAAAGACAAACCCAGGCAGTACCATTTCAGTGTGCTGTGAGAAACACAGGGAAAAGAAAACCCCATATAACTTCATGTGTAAAATATCTCCCACCCCAGCACCAGCAGCTGAGGCACTTCTCCTACCAGCACAGCAGGCAGCTCCCTTGGTGAGGGCAAGCCAGCGTAGACCCTGGCTGTGGCAGAAAGATGATAAACAGTACTGCAGGGCACACTGCAGGGAACATGGGCGGTTGTAAATGAAGGTCTTCCTAATTAGAAAGCAGTCAGAAGCACACAAGCACACACGGGTTCCTGGTCTTGGGTAAGCTGCTCTTCTACAGGGTACAGTAACATTAAAAGGCAAACCATCATACAGAAGATGGCAAAGGACAGAGCAGTGGATGAAGCAGGTGCTTGTGTGGCACTGCCAGCTGCAGAAAGAAGAGGGCCAAGGAAGAGGGCAGAGTCAGAAAAATACAGACATATAAAGGCAAGGGCTTTTGAAACTACAGGGGCAATTCTTAACTGTGACCAAAGATTATCAGGAAATGAAAGAAGATGTCAGGATATGAGTTAGTGTTAACACTTAACATGCTGTGCCTAGAAAGTCCCACGGTTGGGACTTTATGAAATAGAAATGTGCAGTCATCAGGTCAGAAAATTACAGCCTGAAATATCTCAGTGGAGTAAATCCTGGTAGCAAAGAACAAATGAGTGGAATTATGAATATTCTACAGCTCCTAGCTGGCAATGCAGTGCTAAACCTAATTCAACAGCTTGGTGGGGATGGACGCACACACCTTTGTAGGATTTAAGGAAAAAGAAAAAAAAAAAAGGCAGTTTCAGCTGCAAGGATGAAGATGTTTTCTGGGATGTGCAGGCACTAGATGTTCCAGTGCAGAAAGAAGAGTGTCCTCCCCAGACAGTCTTTCTTGGGCATGATGTAGCAAGCGAATTACTCTGATGCTGTACCCTTTCCACATTTCCACATCACAACTCACATTCAGCCCTTCTGAGGACACAGATGCAAAAAGAAGACAGTAAAGGAAAATCTCTCAGAGGAAATGGCAGGTATCCTGTGTCAGAAAACTAGCTTAGATAAAGTATTCGAAAGTGTTTGATAGGAAAAGACCAAATAGGACCTAATACTATTGTCTTAATGAGGCAATTTAACTGCCTGTAATTCTGTGTCCTGAGCATTGTGCTCTCCCAGCACAGAAGTTCAAAGGGTTGTCACAACAGGCACTCAAAGGAGGGTTTTTTAATGAGTGGGATTTCTTAGGGCCTCAGTATGGGGCAGATATGCTGAGGAGAAGAGGAAAAATGAAAATGTAGGATACACTGAAAAATTGGCCATTGAGCTGGATAAATCACTAAGCCATATTGCTAACTGTAAAGCAGCACTAAAAATCAGTGATGTTCTACCATAAACCATGGTCAGTTCTGGTTTAAGAGCAGATGTGATCCAAATTTAGTTTGACATCTTTAGCAAAGGGACTTTGGAGGGTTTCATCTGTTCAGCTCGTCCATGAGAGCAAATGTTTCCACACCACAAAAGGACAATAAGGCTTTCCCAGTGTAACTTGAAGGGAAGACCTGGATTCAATTAACTGGCAAAAAAAATGCTCTCTCTCACTCTCCCTCTCTCTCCTATTTCCTTAAGACAGTGTGTGTCTTTACACTTGAAGGTTGCCTGTAGAATGTGAGTGAGGGGAAAGGCTCATGCTGTGGTAGCTGCCACCCCAGTAACCTCTGCAAACGCAAACATCAATTGTGCAGAGAACAGTAACTGTTTTAAGTAGGTTAAAAAATAAAGCCTGGTTATTTAATTTAGCATACATGCCAGGTGGGTCAATATCTATCACTCCATCCTCATCCTTCTTCCACACCCCTCAGGTCTCTAAGGGCAGAGGTTTAAGTCCCAGCTGAGAAAACAAGGCATGTGTCATTTAGTAGCACCACAGCAGGGCTGCCAGGGAAGTCATGCTTCTGATGGGACATTAAATCAAGGTAAACACTATTCTCATGGATACCACTGCTTAAGAAGCACAGGAAGAAAAAAATAAGTACATTTTCAGGGCTCTTGTGCTTTGGCCCCTCACTACAATGTGATTCCAAATGTATGTGGAAGAGTAGGTATCAATTTTTCTGTCTGCCCACTTCTGCTTCTTTTTTTTTTATCATTTGCTTTAGGGGAGATTTATTGTGAAGAAAGGGGTTCTCTTAAACAAGATCTTCATCAACATGAGCAAGTAGATATTGTCCCAAGATCCTGTTTAGCATCCAAGCCACAAGACCATCCTCTCTTCTTCTTTGCACCCCTCATTCAATTCTTCCTTGTGCTACAATCTCCCCTTGCCTTCCACTGCCCCACCACTCATATGCCCCCCCAGCACTCATGCCTCAACTATCATCAGCCATTTTTTCCTAGCTGGTGATTACAAATCCCGCTAGAAGATCTGCAGCTCAGGTCTGGCTGAACCTGCACAATTGCATAACAACTTATTTCTTTCAGGGTCAAGAAACAACAAGGAAGACAGCTGCGGTATTCTTCCTTCTTTCCCAGGCAGCCCCCAAACCTCCTCCCTGCACAGGCATGATTTTCTCTTTGAAATAATCTTGATGCACCTGATAATTGTTGGAATTCCTGAGAGTAATATCTCAACAATAATTATCTCTTTTTTTCCATGCTTTACACTCATTCTTGTTTAATAAAATTGCTTCTCTGTGAGAGACTAAGGTGTCCCAAATGCAAACAAGGAAGGAAAGTATTTACTGGCATCAATATCCTTACAGAGGCTTCAACACCATCTTTAGGTGTGAGCAAAGACAGCAGAGGGTAACAGATTAGATAATGGCTAGATAAATAAACAACAAATTACTTGGGTTGTTCTCTCCTGTTTCCCTTGCTTTCTGTTAAAAAAAAAAAAAAAACAAAAACTAACAACCAACCAAACAAAAAACCCCAAACCTCCCCAAACCAAACAGTAATCAGTCCTATTTTAATGTTTTATTACAGCTCTAGGGCAACAGATCTCATCCAGCAAGTTCTGTAATTGATCATGCCAAAAATAGAGATGAAAACATATTTAGTCCCATGTTTCATTTAGTCTTAGATCCAAGGGACTCTTCCAATAGCCTTGCTGCCCCTTGTGTGGTTCTCCTCTCACTTTGATGCATACAGGTGTCAGTCAAAATATGCTACACAGACCATGGTTACTAGAACCAGCACCAGTTGCACTGAGGAGGAGGGATCAGTGATTTCACAGTGGGGTGAAGAACCCAAATCCCGACACAGTTTGTTCCTTAGGGGTGGCTGCAAGATGAAGGCAAGCTATCACACAGGGCCCCATCTCTGAATCACGTTCTCATGCAGTGACAGGGAGCAGATACCGCTCTGTCCAGTATATATGGCAAAGGCCCATATGTGACAGCATAGGCCCAGCACAGCACAGCTGTGTCCTGTCACAAGCATCACCCCAGTGATGGACACTTTCATCTAAGGAAGCAGGCACAAGGGCCACTTTCCCTCATTCTGCCTCCATCATGTGGAATTAACAGACAAAACTAAAGCCAAAGCTACTGATTTCATTAGACTTAGACTAGAGATGAGTTTCTCTCTGCGTGCAAGAAAGTTATTTTACATATTTAAAAGTTTCCTTTAAGTAAGTCTCTTCAATTACCTTCACAACTCCCCATCTCCATAAACTCCTTGGGCAAGCTGTATTAACCTCTGAAGAGCCTTAGACTTGATTCTGGAGCTTTTCCATCTGGCTTTCATCACCTTCCAACCTCTCAAACTGCTCATGAAGCAACCCTGCACTGGCTATATCCCAAGTCCCAAGATTACTGTCCCTGAAACCTTGCAGATACCACAGGTTCATTCACTTCCTGAGAGCCTCTCTCTGCTGGAGCCCTCACAGCTCATACCTTAATTCAGCCCTTTTTTTTCCCCTTTTAACTTAACATGCAGGGACCTTCATGTGTACACTTCAGGGACTCTGAGGTATCTTTCTCCATCCTGGACCTCTCCACAGTTTTCATTCTCATGTCTTTGTCCCTCAATACCTCTTTAAGGTTGGTTTAGATTCATTAGGCTCCATGCCAAAAACTTCTCCACGATTTATGTTGCTAACTTACCCTCGCTAATAAGGCTTCTGTCCTCATGCCAGACACACAAGAGTCACCCTGGACACTCCCATTGCAGAATGTGGCTGATTTCTTCAGCAACATCCTTTATCCTTTGTATCTGCCACTTTAAAATCCTCCCCAGACCCACTGTTACTTGCAGTAAAATTATCTCCCACCAGTTTATGAAACCCCTGAGAAGTCGGGGGAGCTTTAGTATCTCTCCAGTGACTTCTCCCGCCCGACTGAGCAGTTCGATATTTGACTCAGGAAAAGCACTGACCGATTCTCTTGGGATCTATCCCGGGTCCCTCAGGACAGGGAGTTGGCTGAGGTGTAGGTCCGAGGATACCCATATGTAGAATTCACACGCCTCCTCATTCCCACCTGCCTCTGGCTGAGAAGGATGCCATGAAATGATTTTGGCTGCATTATTTAGTGCTGCGTAAGTCTTTTCTGCTAGATTTGCAAAAGGAAACTTAGCATATACACTCCAAACCTACATTTACCCACCCCTTAGGGACTCCAGTACCCTTCAGACATTACGTGTATCGGTGCTTGTCTTTGTACAGGCAACAGGAAAAGGGACTGAATGTGAGTAAGAGCGTTTTCACGCATATCTGCATGACGTGAACCTGTTCTCCCCGTGCCTGTGCAGCCGCGCTCTCGAAAACAAAAGAGCGGGCCGGTGTCTCCTCTCTCATCCCGGAGCAGGCACACCCACGCTCCGCTTCGCGTCTCCTCTTCTGGCAATTCCTCTCCCGGCAATTCCTCTCCCATTCACATTCGTAGCCATGCCCACGGACACACTCTCTGCACACAGATCCGCTCCTTTTCTCACAGGCACACCCACTCCCTCACATGCGCTCTGCCTTTGTCTTGCCTTTCACAGCTACACACTCTCTTCATCTCAAAACTACCACACCCCAACCCCCCCACCTCCCAGATTGATCTTCAGCTCCTGACATGAAAGGAGCTTTTCCTGCCTAGGAAGAAAGGTTACTGCTCCGTTTGATTTTTATTTTTTTTTTATTTTCTGATGAACCACGGCAAGCCAGAGGCTGGGGTCGCCTTAGTGTGGACACTGCCCGTAGCGAGGCAGGCGGTCCAGAGCATTTTACCTTGCAGAATAGCAGCAGATCCTTCAGTGAAGGATCAGGATCGCCGTTCATTAGGAGAATAATACAACAGCCCGAAAGGTTCGTCACTGCACTGCAGCAAGGAATGAGCAAAATAAGGCTTCGGAGCCCTTTTCCGCTACGAGAGAAAAATCGTGCCGGCATTGCCTCCCAAGGGCTGCGGGTACGGTTGCCGTAGCAACGCTACATCTGAGTCAGAACTATTAAGAATCACCATGGCAACAAGTGTCTCACTTGCCATTTCCAGAGAGCTGACTGGGTTTGGACTGGAACCATCACAACACGGGAAAGGGGAAGGGTGGGAACCATCGCCCTGCGCATCCCGGGCGGGGGTAACTGCCCTGCGCCCTGCGGGCCACGCTCACTTCTGGGTAACTCCCTCCCGTATCCTGAGATCCCCGCCTCTCCATCTTCAGGTTCGATGGAGCCCCAGCCTTGGCGCAACGGCCTCTGCACTCAAATTCGAACATGCTGGTGTCGTCCCTACGCCAGCTCCTCAGATGAGGCAGAGGCAGGGTTCAGGGCGGTGAGGTGACTCTGCCTGCAAAGCCTCGTGGATAAGCAGACTTTTTAACCCGTAAACTCCAGACAAAGGAAGAGACAAAGCTCCCTGCTGTCTGCCGGCTCTCACCCTCCCCTCTGCGCAAGAGCCTTCATGCTCCCGTGAATATTGAGCGGAGACAGAAGCCCGGAGGGATTTGCGTTTTACACTTGCCAGCAAATGAGCAACAGGAAAATCACACCGAGACCCCGGCACGGTGCTATTACCAATGTGTGCACTACTCATACACTCACTGCAGAGCCTGAAATTGCTCCTTTCTCTTTCCCTGTGGAGAGGGAGCGGGCGCTGACTTTGTGGTCACAATGTCAGCGCCGCCTGAAGGCAGGTGCCCTGTGTCCTGCACTCAGGAGGGCTGCCGAGACCGGCGTAGCAGGTTAGTGGTGTGGCAGACCAGACCTCCTCTGTGCGTGCCATGCCGTGAAGTCAGACACACATGTACGTGCAGAGAATGGCTCTGCATTTCGCACAGCGAGGTGGGTGTCACGCTTGCACAGACTGGCGGTTCAGGCTCATGCAGGCAACGTATAGGAGAGGTAGTCTGGGAGTGCACGCAGAGCTTTTAGCACCACCATATTTCCCTGTGGGAAGTTAGGTGAGGGGGCACAGACTCTGGCTTGCAGATAAGGAAAGAAAGCATCCCTGAGAAGTTTGTGAGCAGTTCTCTTCCTTACCGTGTCCAAAGTGATTCTCACCACTCTCCTGCTGTAACACCATCTGAGATGCTGGCAACACAGCTGTGACAGAAAAGGCATAAAATCTCAAGTTTCTTAGTCTGTGCAAGGCATTAAGCTCCTCTAAGTACCTCTGGACTTTGCCTGACCCGCCTTTCTCAGCACTCCACACAAACAAAAACCCTTCGCATATGACATCTTTACACCAGAGAGTGCTTGTTGGAAAATGTGCTCATTTTGGAATAGATCACCTAGAATAAGGAGGAGGTGTAGTTTAACGTGACAAGGGCTGTCCAGGTGTATGGGATCTCCTACCTAGGCTGGTAGGAGTCCCCACATCCCTCTAGCCTGTGTTCAGGATTAACATCAATTGATCAATTCTGCTTTTAAATTCTGCATCCTTCAGAAACCATCCTATCCAGATGTGGAAAAGCCAGATATGTCAGTGGGTCCCTAACAACTAGGACTCTTCCAGGTCATGTCTCACTCTTCTCTGAGCCAGGGGAACAAGCATAGCTCAGGATGTGGAGTGCTGCTGCTTACAGGACCAGGTTTTGTGATCCTGGCACCCCTGGTGTCACTTTTCCCCCATAACTTACACTGCTCTGGCAGATTCAATGATCTCTCTCTTCTGTTACCAGAAAAGAGCAGTGATGCTGTCCCTCTTCTTCCTCCTTACATCATCCTACCTGTCTAAGTTTCAGTGCACCACCCTGCCAGTGGCTATGGCACACCACTGACACCTAACAGGCCTAGACAAACCTGTACACTAGAATGCCTCTTTTTCTGCTTTTCCTTTCCTTTCCTTTCCTTTCCTTTCCTTTCCTTTCCTTTCCTTTCCTTTCCTTTCCTTTCCTTTTTTTTTTTTTTTTTTCAAAATATTTCAGGAAACAGGAGGCAGAATGATGTGCTTGTTGCTCCCTGTTTGTCACTACTGAACCTGCTTTTACCTTTGAGCTCTTTCAAGCTGAGCAGTAAGGCAGCTCCCTGCTGGCAGCCCTCTTGCCTGCAGCTATTGCAATTCGAGTGAAGTATCTTTTGAGATATTTTCATACTGTGGTGACTAAATTAACAGGGCACTGGCAAAGCCATAGATGCTGTGGATCAGAGTGCTAGTTGGAAGGATCAGTAGCAAACACTCTCCTGCAAAGAGGAAGACTTCCCCGAGCAGGGAGCAGTTGTGCTCACAGTTGGCACCTGAAATGAATATGAAGTAGATCTTTAAGGTCCTTGAAAGGCTATCGCCTGCTTTCCTCAAAACAAGCTATAGGAAGAAGTGAAGAAGCAAGGTGGGGGACGTGGTAGCCAAGGCACCATCTTCCACACCATTTGTCTGCGTCTTTCTTTAGTGCCATGGGCCAAACCAAGCTGAGTAGGAGTTGCCAACTGCTTTTCGCTGAAATAATGAGAGATTACTTCTGAAAAACAAATGCAATTGTAAAGTTTGCCCCACTCCCCTCTCTCCAAAAAGTTGTTTAGCTCCTGGTTCTTTCTATTTTCTGGTTTTTTCACAGATTATTTTTTTGTGACAAAGGTGTTTCTTTTTCTCTTATGAGAAGGGAAGAAGTAGAGTCCTGATGAAAAGCTAATGTCCTGTTCCCGCCCCGAGGAGAAGTGCCATCATGCTGCCAGGGACTGAGCAGGGAATTACACCACCTCTTTCTTTAGTCATGGTGGCAGGGCTCTACACTGGGATTAGGAGTTTACAGTCCTTCCCCATCCAGTTTTTTCACATCAATTCATTCATTTTGTCATTGATGGTGTACATACTGCTGGCAGTAGCATTCCACTGGTTGATGTATTCCAGATATGTGCAGATACTTGGTTTTAGTTCTGCTTTGAAAAAGCCCACACCAAAATCTCTGCCTCAAAAAGCCAAGAAAAAAAGTCACTCAAGGAAATTTCATTTCCTCACAAACCACTTTTCCTTCAGCAGGGCAGAAGTGGGAGATGCTTTCAGAAGATTTTTTTTTTTTTCCTTAAACATCATGGTGAGTTGACCTTGTCTGGACACCAGATGTCCACCAAACCTGCTTTGTCACTCTTCTCCTTAGCTGGACAAAGGGGAGAAAAGTACAACAAAGGCTTGTGAGTAGAGATAAGGAGGGGAGAGATCACTCATGAATTACTGTTACAGGCAAAATAGACTCAGCTTGGGGAAAATTAATTTATTACCAAACAAATCAGAGTGGGGAAATGAGAAATAACATAGAACCTTAAAACACCCTAACTTCACTTACGATTTTCTCTCCCTCTTCCCTGCAGTGGCACAGTGGGACAGAAATGGGGGTTGAAGTAAGTTTATCACATGTTGTCTCTGCCACTTCTTCCTCAGGGGGAGGACTCTTGACACTCTCACCCTCCTAGTGTGCACTCCCTCCCATGAGAGACAATCCTTCATGAACTTCTTCAGCATGATTCCTTCCCACAGGCTGAAATTCTTCATGAACTGCTCCAGCATGGGTCCCTTCCATGGGCTGCAGTCCTTCAGGAACAGACTGTTCCAGCATGAATCTCCCACAGGGTCACAAGAACTGCCAGCAAACCTGCTCCAGCATGGGCTCCTCTACCCACAGCGCCTCAGATCCTGCCAGGACCCTGCTCCGTCATGGGTTTCCTATGGGGTCACAGCCTCCTTTGGTCACAGCATCCACCTACTCCAATGTGGGGTCCTTCACGGGCTGCAGGACCACCCTGGATGTTCATAGACTGCAGGGAAATCTCTGTTCCAGCACCTGGAGCACCTCCTCCCCCATTTCATTTCCTGACCTTGGTGTCTGCAGAGTTGTTTCTCTCACGTATTTCCACTCCTCTTTCCTGCTACCATTCCACAGCAGTTTTTGCCCCCTCTTGAATATGTTATCCCAGAGGCACTACCACCATCACTGATGAGCTCAACTTTGACCAGTGGAGGGTCCATCTTGGTGTCGGCCAGCAGTGGCTCTGCTGGAGACAGGGGAAGCTTCTATCATCTTCTCACAGAAGCCACCCCTGTAGCCCTCCCACTACCAAAGCCTTGCCACACAAACCCCATACAAACAGTTACTTGTGTTACCACTAGTCCTCTGAGTGAACACACCTGTTTATTTGATTCAAGGCCATTCACAATTCACTTTGTGTCTGAGATTTCATTTCAGGTAATCTTTCTACTGACAGCTCCGTGTCCAGCAGTAGCACAAAAGGCTATTCACGTCATTCTTTAAAGATCAGTGCATACTTGCTGACATAACAGACCTATAAAACATCATCTTCTTCCATTTTAATAGGAGAAAGAAAAGACCAAGCTCTATTCAAAGTCTCAAATTACTTCCTGACAGATTTAAGTCCAAACAGCAGGATTCACCCACTCCCACTCTTCAGACAAAAAGATTGGGGTCAAACAGCAACTGACTGGACTCTCTCCTGCTCCCTTGCTGAAGGCAGATGTGGCCACATGCACAGCCTGGAGTGTGTGTGATGGGGCAGTGGCAGCTTTGTGCAGACATTTTTAATATTGATACAAATATGTGGCAAATTACCCTCCTCTAATAACAGAATGAAGCTCATGAGTCACTTGTTTTTCATATATATTCCCCATGTAGTTTGTTGAGGGTTTTTTTATTAGAGGAATAACAGCGTACCTGCTGGCCAGAAAGCTAAGTGCCTCAAAATAGTACTGAGATGAGTTTGGCTTGCTCAGAGCCTGCTGCTGCTTCAGTTGATCCCAGATCCTTTTGATGAGCTGGAAAACATTGGGTTGCATCTAGGGGTATGAAAAAGAAGCCGTTTCACACCAAGTTTGGTGCTTGGTTGCAGACTTCAATGGCACAGCAGGCTGGGATGGTAGGCATGGCACTTCATTTCTCCTGCTTTCAGCTGCTTCATCCCATAAATGTTTGCCTTGCTAAGCTCCTGAGAAGAAATTAAATACCACAGGAACCAGCTGGCATTCTTCCACTCCTCCATGGACGTAGCCACTAGTCAAGCAATTTCATGTGCCCACGCAGGGACTGAAGAAGGCTGCACAGAGACTCTGTGCCATGGCTTGGCCCTGTCCGTATCTCTGAAGCTCATCTTACCTTGGGCTTCTGCTCAATCTCGGGGCAACTTTATAGGGGCACAGAATAACTGTAGCACAAGCCCAAGCCAGCTGTGCAGACCCGCCCCAGGTCTGTCCTCTTCTCTCCAGTACTTGCTCAGCCTATGGAAAACTCCTTTGACACAAGGATGCTCCTCTGTTTGGACTCCAGAGAGGCTGTTTTCAGCTCCAGGATTCCAATACACAGGGATCCCTGCACACAGGTTTCTCAAACTGGACCCTGGGACTAGAATGAATCATGACTCTTGGATGTCAGAATTTTTTCTATGCAGGAAAAGAAAGAGAAGGTCAAATAAAAGTCCTGACTGTTGAATATTTTTTGTTGCTGTGGCTGAGTCCTTGTTAAATATCGGCTAAGGCAAGCAAGCTGGAGGATTTTCAAAGGATTTTCCTTTCAAATCAGTACACAAAAGCTTTATTACCAGTTCCAATGCTGGAAAATCATGTCAGGCCCTATCAAAATCATGACAGTGGCTTAAATCATGAGTTTAAAAATAGATGTGTGAGCTTATTATTATTTGCTTTGTGGTTTCTGAATCATTAGGTTAAACTGGCATCAAGTTCTTAGCCTTCCTCCATGTCTAAATCTCTAAAAACTCACTCTAAAATACTAATGAAACCCTTTAGATCCTCAACTAGTCACATTCCTCTAGAATATGAATCTTTGTGAAAAAAGGGAACATACACTGTTATAAGAACCCTGCTAAAGCCCTGAGAACCACCAACTTCTTTCTTCTCCTCAAGGGCTTAAAATATGTTTATCTGCTCATGTCTGTCAGCAAAAAATACAATGCTGTGACTAAGCAGCACAAAGGCCAGGTTTACTTTTAGGAGAAAGTAACACTTCCAATTATTTAGGTGTTGGCAGAGAGCCCAAAGATGCTGCAGATCACACTGCTATCAACAAATCTCCAAGCTAACATACTGCCTACACAGTGCATAGTATCCCTCTCCTTAATATACCCACTTGATCATGACCCAGAGTACCTATACTGGCACTGGGTGAGCTGTCTCCAGACTAAGAAACAGCACAGCCTCTGATCATAGAATCATGGATGGGCTGGGTTGGAAAGGACCTTAAAGATCATTTAGTTCCAAGCTCCCTGCCATGAGCAGGGGCACCATCTACGAGAGCAGGTTGCTCAAAGCCCCATCCAAACTGACCAAGTGCTACAGCCCTCACGTTTTAGGGACTCATACCAACATGTCCAGGGGCTGCTGCATTGTGCTCAGTAGACCCATCAGTCCTCCAGCACCAGCTTGGGGATCATTTGCCCTTGGCTGTATCCTGCTCTGCAAACCCTCAGCATTGCAGTGTGAACGCTGTGCTGTGCCTGCACCTCTAGCCGTATTCAAAGGATGATTAATGAAAACAAGTTCCTTTTGGGCAGGGGCCTGCCAGACAAGACAACCACAGGGATTTGTTGAGCCAGCAGCAGCCTTCGCAGGATCTCTTGCTTCAAAATTGCTGCTGAAGGGCTGTGATTTCAGTCAAGAGGCGAAGCGGCAACTTGTGCAGTTCCACAAGGCAGCATTGGGTCCTGCCCAGGACTGGCAAGGACACACATGGCAGCCTGTGGCTGGCTGTCTGCATCTGGGCAATGCCCAGGGATGCTGACTAGCCACCAGCAGTCAAGCACCCTCCTTTTACAGCACTCCTAGCTGGAGTCAATGCAGCAGCACAGTTTTAAGGCATCAGATCCATATTTAATCAGACCAAGGGACACTTGCTTTTATTCTCCATCATTTCTTATGTCCCTGTGCCATTCATACATGACTTTTTTGTAGTCATCCCTGGAAACCATCCTTTCCTGTAAGATTGGACAAAAGTCCTGTAAAGATACATCGTAATAGCAAGGAGGGGAGGGAAGGAGGCTGTGGCTGAGTACAGAAGGGGGGCACAGAGACATAAGTATGGTGGACACCAAGCAGTGACTTTATGAGTCTACCTGCAGCATTTCTGGATGTAAAGCCCAGAGGGCTGAATAAGACTCAAGCAAACCACCAGCTGTGTCAGCAAAGGAAAAACATGGCAGTGACAGTAGTGGACACCTCAAAAGGAAAGAGAAAAAGCAGATTTCAGCTTTCTGTCAGTGCCGATATGGAGCTCTTTCTCTGACGTGGCCATGGACACCCATGCAGACTACTATAAACCACAGGTTTATATGTTTGCTGGCTGCTCTCTTAGACCCCTCCAGTGTAAATTGGGTTTTCAGACCTTACCTCCCACCACGCTGCAGTTGGGTGACCCTGTCCTTTGGCTGTTTCCTCCTCCAGACTGGATGTATCTCATTCAGAGTGCCTCAGACAGCAGCCGCCTTGCCACTACCTCTCCTAGCAGAGCATCCCTGAGGAAGGACGGTCTGGTGCTTTCTGTAGCAGTGGTGCTGTCCCCAGCAGATGTCAGGCTCACACCTCAGTCTTGACGGGACATTTCAGGGCTCAGGCTCAACAACCAGGCTCAAAGTTAACTCATGTTCACCCGACTTTTCTGCAAAAATGTCTGTGAAAATATTAGAGCACCCAGATGTGCTTAGGCACTTGCTGCTCCTTCATACCGGCCAACACTGATGCTCTGTTTTTAAGCTAGCCCTCTCAGCTATTTAAAATAAAAGTGAGTCATAGAGCAGGTTACCTTTCAAATGTACGTCCCTTAGTCTGAGCTAAACTATGCACCTTTGCTGGCTACCTGGGGCTTGCACGGGCAGAGATCAGAGATCTGTCACTGGGTTTGGTAAATGCAGGTAGAGTGGGCTAGTGAGACTTCAATGGTTGCTGACAGCTGGTGCAGCTAAAGGAAGGACCCCGGGGAGCTTGGAGATACAAGAAGGGCTGAGACTTGCTGCTAGGGGAGGTAAGCACTGGAAAATAAGAAATGCTGAGAGAGCCAGCTGGGGGAGGTTAATAAAGCTTTCCTGTCAGGGGAACTATCTGACAGGCAGACAGCCAGAGGGGGGGAAAAAACAGCTCACTTGAATCCACGGACCCATAACTGGGTTATGGAGCTATGTAATCCACTTAAGTTCTCAAACTGTCCTGCCTCCCTCCCCCAACCTTAACTCTGCCCTCCTGTACCTCTAATATTCAGAAATGTTTCCTCGAAGCTTCGCAGGAAGTCTTGACAGTGGTTCAATTCGATTAGCACTGGCTGCGGAGTTTTCCCAGAGGATCTCGGGAAATACAGAGATACATACCCCCGAGAAACCTGCAGGGTATTGACGAGCTCATACACTGTCTGCAGCACAGAGAGATCTACTCTGTAAGAGGGGCACGCACACCAGCAGAGAGACAGGGGTGGGGTTTTTTTAACCTGCATTAGGAAATCTATGTGGACACTTAATGCAGTTTATTCAAAACCAGCTGTCTTCTCCATTATGTGTCATTCACCCTGAGAGAGATTGGAGAAGCAAAAGATGCAAAAGGCCTCTTAGATCATCCAGCCCATCACCCTACAAATGAAGAATTAATCCCATTAAGGGCCACTGTTGGCTTCAGTGGCTTCAAGATTTGGTCCTAATTGCACAAACACAAAGCCATTACAAGACTGCAGTCTGACAGAGAAGCTTTCTTTTTTACATGATATGTAATTTCTTTAATTAAAGGGGCTTATCTGCATGCTAATAATTAGAAAAATATTGTCCACTTTTATTCTCGTTTCATTCTGATATCCTGGTGTGCAGGAGGCGAGAATGTGCAAAGACGTGTATGTACTATGAGATCAACAATGCACAGGCATATGAAAAAGACAGGTCCTTGCCCATAAGGGGATTATAATCTAATTTATTATATGTATTGCAGCAGCGTACTACAAGGGGGAGAAGGGGGCTGGGGGAACAAGAAAAATACCACAGAAGTTCATTTTATAGGAAGGACCAGGAACGTAGCATCAAACCTTGATCAAAAAGGGAGGGGTCCACACTGATTTTCACATGCTTTGGATCACAAAGCTATAATAGCTGAACACATTGCAGGCTATGTACACATTTTATTTGTCCTCTAATTATTAATTTAGAAAGGACATTCAGTTGGGGAGGGGACTGGATGATAAATTTCCCTGAGAGCTGACTGGAAAAAATGGACAAGAAGGGATTTATGGAATAAGAGGGACAGAGTCCAGAAAGTTGTCTCCTGCAGGCAGAGTACAGTGGGAGAAGGTAAGAGGGCAGTAGTAAGAAGAGGACAAGGCTGAATGCATTGACAATGTCAAGGGCGCACCTAGCGATGGACCACAGGATGGGAAAATGTGCAAAGAAGCCCCTTAAGAGAAGATCAATATGAAAGCAAAATGGAAAACTCAAGGAAGGTGTACATAACCAGGGAATTAAGCTACCACTGCTGCTTTTTGTTCCTCCTGCATATTGCAGATGACCTCTAAGAGCTCAAAATATTTGCATATTGATTAAATTTATTGCAAAATGACAGCAAGAATAGCAACAATTATCAAACTCAACTCCCATTTGCAAGTTTTTAGTGGATAAACATTTTGGTCATCTTTGTCAGTAAAAAAAAATATGCCACCATTAATCAATGCTAATGGCTTTCAATAAAGGCTAATTAAATAATGCTCTAAGATTGGCCAGAGCATAAGTCTGTCAAGTCCCAAACATGCCCTAAAGCCAGTCTGAGGGGAAAACAGAAAGGGACCTTACTCATGTGAAGCTACAGGGGATTATTTCACCTATTGCAATCTTTAATAGGACTATCCATCAGCCAGAAGGGATGTTTATCCCTGTCTCCCAACATATCATACAGAGGCATTCATTCCCCAGACATGAGCAAATAATGAATTGTTCTTCGAACCAAGAAGATGAGGCCCATCTAGTCACCACCTCAATCAAAATGGAAAGTACCAAGTAAAAAAATGTAACCCAAGGCAAGATAGGAAAGCAAAACAGATTAAATATATATATAAATATCTGTATATAATAAGAGATGGGATTGGAACAAAAAAATAAACCTTAACAAACCTAAAGGAGAATCTTAGAAATTTCTCGGCGTTGCTAATGGGAGAGACATAAATTGTTACTGGCATCTTTTGCTGAACATCAGCGTAGCAAGTAAAGCAAGGTATGGGAGTCAAGATCCAGAAATCAGAGTTGTCTGTGCTGCCTCACACTGCTTAAACTACTGAGACATTACAGAGACCCTCAGCTTTCTTAAAAAAACAAAAACAAAAACAAATCATCTGTCCTCCATGGTTGCAGATAAAAGCTTGGAAACACAAAGCAATTGCACCCTAAAGGCAAGTGAAATGAATTCAAACCTTGTTATTTTGAAATCTATGATTAGCTTAAACTCTTAGGACTGATCTGTGTGGGGACAGTCTCTTGTTTTGTCAGTGCTTAGGACTGAGAAAGAAGTGGTCACAAGATGAAGAAGAAACACTTCTTTCTGCACATCACTTCAACCAGGCAAGAAGGATGAAAGATGGAGGTGATAGGCATAAGAAAGAGACATCCTTAATATTTGGTTTGGCTCTTTTCTGTCACTTCTACACAGCAGCCCAGAACCCCCCAAAAAGGGGATCATACCACCCAAAAGATTTGTAGTAGCTTGTAGTACCTGCATGTTTGTGTGCCATTGCACTTCGTACCACTTTTCAGAAGCTTCTATATGCACTTTATTCAATGCCATGCTAATTCTACAGCCACATTTGCAAAGATCATTCCTTTACTTTGCTGATGATGAACTCATTGAAACTTTAATTTAAAGAGTGGCATATGAGGAAGAAAAGGATGATATTTTTTAGGCAAAAATGTCTCAGAATGGATTAAAAGTGATGCAGTTACTGAGCTTTCTAATGCAAACTCTCCTACTTCACAGTGCAAAGAACAGTGGGCATTAGTGGTGTATTCTATATTACACCAGGAAAATGCATTTGAGACTCAGGCTGTTATTTTACTGTCCAGTTAATCTTTGTTACTTCTCTCTATTTTTTAACAGTTCTAGTGCTAAGATCTTCATGTATAAATGGTTGGATCAGTGGTTCGAATCTTGAAGTGACAGGTAATTATTTAAATCATCTTTAATCAAACATTAATAAATCTCGTTTCTTCGCAGATCCTTATGAACTGTGGTACGCATGAGAGGTAATTAAAATGGCACATGAGTGTCCATGGAGCTGTGTACTTAGCAGGAATGCAGCACTTGGTCCGCACATATTTAACACACGGTCACTGAAATAGCAGAAAAGATACCCATGACAATCTAAGGAAATCGGCAAAACAAAATGTTGGGGAAAGTAATATATATTCGGTGAGTAGTTTATACAATTAAGAAAATTATAAAGCTTTCAGGCACACAAACTCTTCTTATTGTCCTCCCTTCCCCCTCCCTCAGCATCAGCTAGTCTAATAAAAGATATTTCAACTCCTTACAAGCCTTGCTTCATTTACAGAGAGATGAACTTGTGATCAGGTGAAAAAAAGCGACAAGCAGAACTGGCCATGCATGCAGAATGGATCTTGAATTATTGAAAGGCAACCATGTGGCTGCCACCCGAGCAAACAGAGATGAACGATAAGAGAGGAAGTCGGACAAGCAGCGTCTATGGTCATCCATCTTTCACCTCAGGTGCCTATCTTTCATTTGTATCCATGTTTATCAGTGGCTTAATAAAAGAGATCGTCTACGTGCACAGTCTCACATGCATTATCTCTGTGTATGGGCTCACTCTTCCTTATTTTCTGCTGTCTGTCATCTAAAACTGGGGAAAATGAAACGGAAAACTGGTTAGGATTTTGCCTGTGTTCCTATACATGACTCTGAGTGAGACCTTAATGTGATGTAAACTGATGCAGACCCACTGAATTCACAGGTGTCTGCTGAGTTATGCCAGTGGAGGATTCAACTTGTTTACTTATCAGCTACTTATGTCTTACATGATGAATTGTTCCTGTATTCACAGTTAATAAAAGATGTATTTATGTAAATGAGAGAGAGAGTGCATGCTCTCCAATGTTATGCCAGACTGGAGTTCATTTAGAAAGGATTGTTTTCTCCACAAAAAATATGAGTTGAAAGACAGACAGACAGGTGTCATGTTTGTTTTGAAATACTGGGGCTTCATTGAAATGAAAACCACACAAGCTTTTTTTTTTTTCTTTTTGATACAACAAATGCAAACTTGTTATAAAAACAAAATTCTCATTTGGCAACAAAGCTGCTTTTTCTGCTGGAAAGTATTCAGCCTGGAGAAGGTCTTGGATTCCCAAAGGCTTTTCTGTTGTGTTTTTTTTTCCTTCCAAACATGTCAGTTCATCTAATAAAAGATACTTTCCATCCTAAAAGTCTCGCCTCACTTATACCTTGAAACATTCCTACCACTTCAATAACAGCATATATCAGCTACTCACTAATGATGGTTTTTAGCACCAAGTGGGATCTAGTGCACACCGTCTTCAGATATACGAGAATTGCATATATATGTTGCAAATGCCTAAGAACTTGCAACACCAATTTGCGTTCCTCCCCAAAAGGGAACCTACGAATCAGTCACAATGTACAGCTGCAACATAACAATTACTATTGTCCTTTCATTTTCTGTGACTACTGGAACACAAATACTGAACAGCAGGACAATGGACTTGTGTCAACACGCAGGAGGATTTCAGAATGCTTACAGATGAGTCATCTCGGTCTGTAATGGAACACTAAACCTTTGACATTGCAAGCCTTTCTCAGTGGTTTGATACTCTTTATTTTTGCCTTAATTACTTCACCTCCTCAGTTCCGATGAGGTGTGAAAGAAATACATTCAATCCACGCAGACAAAAGGAGCTCTCTCAGGACCGTGGAGAATGGTCAAATTTCCCCAGGCTTTCTTCTTTGACTTACATACACATACGCACAAGCCCACACTTAAATATAAAATCTTGCAATTCAGATAAGAAAAATGTTGCCAAGATAAAGCAGGAGAAAAGCCTATGGGATTTGTTATAGGTATATACATTAACACAAGCATTTTCCCTGACTAAGGCTTTCTGATGTGTTTACAGTTGGACCTCTCCTATATATTAATTCATAGTCTGTGTTACTGGTTATTCTGTAGTGCCCCTTTCTTTACTATTAGGCACTTTTCCATTATTGTCTTTAACAGAACATCTTGCATGTCTTCTCATAATTAAAAGAAATACACGTCTTCCTTCCCTTTTGGGACTTGAAAGAGAAAGTGTCACCCTACTTCTTTTCCTCATTGTTACCCTAGGTGCACAGCCATCATCTCTAAATGGGGCTTAAAGATCACTGATTCTGTGTTTGGTCACAATCTGGCAGAATTTGGCACGTTGCACAGGGGTGAGGTCATTTGGTAGAGCAGGGAATCCATGGGGATCTGTGGATGTCTTGTTTGTTATTAATCTGTTTCTCTCAGGAACTTTTCTGCCATTTTAGCTTTTAATTTAACAAACCTTTTGAGTACCATTCCTTTTCTGGAGAGATTATTTGTTCCCTTGTCCTAAATACTGATGCTACAGCCTCAAAACTATTTGTAGGAGTGGCGAGTGGGACTCTGCTTTCATTTGGAATCTGTGCTTCCTCAACTGTTAGAGAGACAACATTTAGCTCTTTGTGGCCTTATTGGTGGTGAGGAACATTTGCAACACGAGTCATTTTGCACTAGGGTGTCCTTTCCCCTGTGTTGATAACCCATAGATTCTCTCTGCTACTTATTCACATCCTGTACTGCTCATCTGCCCTACCCAGCCAACAAACTCAAAGCACCTCCTGCCCTGATCATGGCCTTGCATATTTAAGTGATTAGAGCAAAGCACTTGGCACACACTGGGATGTGTTGAAAGCTGATCATACAAGAAATACAGCAATCATTCTGCAGCCAATGCTGTCTAGATCCTCATCCCACTTTTATTTGAGTCCCTGACACAGGAAGTATTGAGCTGGACTAATGCACATCAGAAAGTAAATGCTTATTGAAGAACTGCTAGCCACATATTAAATGATCTTGAATCTGGGGCAGAGATGAGCAAGGGAAGAAAACAAAGAAGCAAATGATCTGTCTGATAGGGCTTTGGAATTGAGCCATAACAGTCAAGTCTCCATGCTTATGTATGCATGTTGTGGAGGGAGAGGAGGATTCACAAAGGGAGGGGAAGCTAGGGAAGGGGAATGTATCTGTATGAGCTAATCCGTTTCTTGCTTTCCTCCTCCCCTCCCCATCTCCCTTCTTCTGCCTATCTCTCCTGGGAGATGACTCACACCTGCTCTGCCCTAATACTACCACTTCCCATCAGAAGCAACAGTCACTCTGAAGTCACCCAAGCTGTTCTGTGTTAGATCCCTGCATTGCTTACATCTGCTCTTTGGTGTGCAAGATTCAAATGCTGTGATGGACAGCGTGCCTGTAACTCAGCACTCATGAAATCCAGCCACCTGCCTGTGACACACTGATGGCATCATGAGCTTCTGAGTGCTCCAGACTATCAGGAGCACCATTTTAGAGCAGGTCGATGAACCTTCTGTTTATCAGAGAGATGGATTTTGTAAGAACCCGGGAAAAGCATTCATCAGTTGACATTAGGTCCTCAGATAGACAAATGCTTTTTCAATTCTAAAGGTCTGAGTCATTTAATCTGCATCTGACCTTATTCCACCTACACCTCCCACCTTAGCTAAAACATACTCTTTCACCTGCATATCAACAACCACAGTGGCATTCTCTAATTCTTTCTATGCAGGATCTCAAAGTACTTTGAAAACATTAATGAATGAAGAGTCAGGACCTCAGCACAATGTGGGTAACCATTATTTTAATTTACATTTTAGGAAACTAAAGGCATAGAGATAATCAGCATCTTCCCTAAGAAGTAGAGATAGAATACTGGAAAGGAATGGGGCAACATGGTCCAGCACTGTATTTGAGAGTCCATTCTTCAGTTCACTGATAAGGATGAGCATGCATTTTACATCTGTTAGTTTTGTGAAGTTTTGCATCTCCAAGTTTCTCTGTGACTTTCAGTTTCAAGTGAGTCTGTATACTTCAGGGACATTCAGTGATAATAATTGAATGTGATTACCTTTGTGGCTCAAACAAGTTCAGTACAGACTGAATGAAAGCTCAGGAAATCTTGGGGCGTTATGGGTCCTGATGTCCAGTTAAATAACGCACAGGACAAACTGCATGTTATTTTGAAAGCCACCAAGAAGGCATTGTTCACCCTTATTATCCTGTAATTTGTTTTTCTTATTTGACAGGAACACTTAAAATACCAATTACTGTAGTATCTGGAGCTCCTTACAGATGTTATCAAAGATAGAAAAGATGGTTTGACTTGAGCTGTCAGCAGCAAGCTCTCTACATGCATAGATACTGCATTTATCCAGTGCACATCTCTACAGCAGACAGGTAGAATTATTTTAAAAATATGACAAATGAAGGTGTGACGGTTTTCCCTAACTGGGAAGATGTTTTCCTTCATATATGATCCCTGTACCATGCTCTGGCAGTTTCAAGCTTCAGGTTGATCTCCAGGAGAAGCCAGATCTAAGACGTGTCCCTGGGACAGGCTTTCTGGGAACATGAGCGTCCCCATCAACCAGAGCTATCATTCCCACTCCTAGGGAAACTGGTGGGCCAGCCAGCTGCCCATCACAGCATATATGATCTAATTTTTGGAAGTGCTATGGACCTTTACTGACATGAACCCAGACTTGCAAACAATAAGGAGAAAGAGGAATTTCCTTTCTCCTTAACACGAGAGAGGCAACCATCCTTTTACAATTAAAATAATCATGAGCATATGTCTGACTTCTTGCATAAGGCTGTAAAATTACATCTACAGTTATATTTCACTCTCATTTTCTTTGGGAAATGTGATCCTGAAATAGAGCCTTGCCCTTTCCCAGTGATAATTTCCCTGTTCTATTATAGGAGGGATAGAACAACAAGTCAGCATAGGTTTCCAAGAAGGCTTTTACATCTCTATGGAGGGGAGGATGCATACTTTTCTTCCAGACATTTTTATCCCTGTTTGTTTCAGCCATTCATTGTTCCATAGGAAGTCCCAGCAACAGGCCTTTTTATATATACTCCAGAGCTTTTCTTCAATTTGACAGTCCCTCACTGAGGGCCTGGATTTATACTCTGCCTTCTTCTCTGTCTCTCCTGTATGTCTCTCTTTTTCCTATCACTTTGTTCAAGCTATCATGTACCTACATCCTCAGATTTCAACCCCCTACAATGCTGCTTTGATTCATCCATTTCTGCTTCAGCTTTCACTCCAGCATTGATCAGAAGAGGCTTTCGGGAATTTGCTCCCATCCCCCCAGCTTGATACTGATCATGCTTAGCAGATGCGTCTTGCAGCTTTACAGTCCTTTCTTAGCTGGGATAGAGTTAATTTTCTTCCTAGTAGCTGGTACAGTGCTGTGTTTTGGATTTGGTATGAGGATAATGTTGATAACACATGGATGTTTCAGTTGTTGCTAAGGAGTGCTTGCCATAAGTCAAGGACTTTTCAGTTTTCCATGCTCTGCTAGTGAGCAGGTGCACAAGCATCTTAAGTGTGATCACATGGCACATATGGGAAAATCAAGAGATCAGAAACAGCCAGCATGAGTTTAGGAAAGGCAGGTCCTGCCTGACCAACCTGATCTCTTTTTATGACCAGGTGACCCTCCTAGCGGATGAGGGAAGGCTGTGGCTGTAGTCTGCCTGGACTTCAGCAAAGCCTTTGACACTGCATCCTATAGCATTTTCCTGGAAAGGCTGGCAGACCACGGCACTTGGACAGGCACTTGGACAGGTGCACTCTTTGCTGGGTTAAGAACTGGCTGAGTGGCCAGGCCCAGAGAGTGATGCTGCATCCAGTTGGTGGCCGACCACTAGTGGTGTCCCCCAGGGATCAGTGTTTAATACCTTTTTTGGTGATCTGGATGAGGGAGGGGACTGAGTCTACCCTTAGGAAACTTGTGGATGACACCAAGTTGAGTTGATCTTCTGGATGATAGGGAAGCTCTGGGAAGGGGTCTGGACAGGCTGGACGGATCAGCTGAGACCAACAGCATGAGGTCCAACAAGAACAAGTGCCGGTCCTGTACTTTGGCCACAACAACCCCGTGCAGTGCTACAGGCTGGGGACAGAGTGGCTGGAAAGCAGTTTAATGGAAAAGGACTTCAGGGTGCTGGTTGACAGCAGCTGAACACAAACCAGCAGTGTGCCCAGGTGGCCAAGAAGGCCAATGGCCTCTGGGACTATATCAGGAAAATGGTTCTCCCTCTGTGCTTGGCACCAGTGAGGCCATACCTGTGCCATAACTGTGTCCAGTTCTGGGCCCCTCAGTTCAAGAAAGACATTGAGGTGTTGAAGTGAGTCCAGAGAAGTACAGCAAAGCTGGAGAAGTCTGGAGCACATGTCCTATCAGAAGTGGTTGAGGGAGCTGGGGTTTTTGAGCCTGCAGAAAAGGAGTCTCAGGGGTGACCTTATCAACCTATACAACCACCTGAAAGAAGGTTATGGCCAGGTGGGGGGTCAGCCTTTTCTCCCAGCAAAAGGACAAGAGGACATAATCCTAAACTCCACCTGGGGATGTTTAGGTTGGACTTTAGGAAGAATTTCTTCACAGGAAGGGTGATTAGACATTGGAATGGACTCTGGTGATGGAGTCACTGTCCCTGAAGGTGTTTCAGGAAAGACTGGACGTGACACTTAGTGCCATGGTCTAGTTGGCATGGTGGTGTTTGGTCATAGGTTGGACTCAATGACCTCAGGGGTCTTTTCCAACCTAATTGATTCTGTGAATCTGTAATCTGTGAGGGAGCATTGCTGGGACAAATGACCCAAACTGGCCAAAGAGATATTCCACACCATAGAAAATCATGCTCAGTATATAAACTGTGGGGAGCTGGCCAGGAGGGGCTGATGGCTGCTCAGGGATGTGCTGGGCATTGGTCAGCAGGAGGTGAGCAGCTGTATTGTGCTTCACTTGTTTCTTTTGTGTTTTATTCTCCTCTATTTCTCCTGTTCATTACAATTATTACTGTCATTAGTAGTAGTATAATCTTTTACTTTGTTTCCATTATTAAACTGTTATTATCTCAATCCACAAGCTTTACTTTTTTCTGCTTCTTCTTCCCCTCCCACTGCAGTGGAATGGTTGTGTGGCACACAGCCCCATTTACTCAGCTGCCTCAAAACACGGTGGACAAGTAGTCAGGCATCATCTCTCAGGAAGTAGTAATGAATATGGCAGCCAGGAAAATAAACCTTTGCAGTCCTGGTTCCCAACTCTCTTCTAGATATTTTAGATCTGGATTGGCTTTTATTATGCTCCTGGGCTATACAGGTTGAATCTCAGTAAAGAGAAACAAACATAAAGAACAGCTCTAAGTACTACCTGCCCAGTGTTGGGATGTTGGCACTGGTCACACCTATACTCTGCTGACCTTCTGAGACTCTGAGGGGCTCCCAAAAGCCCCCCCACACAACGTGGGACCCCTTGTTTACACTTTGCTGATAAGAAGCATGGACCTGAGTTGGCCTTTGCAGTCCTTGATAATGGGGGCCTGCAGGGAAGCATCCCACTCTCTTTCTTTACTTAAAGGTTAGTCACTTGATGTCATCCAAGGTCCCTGGAATAGATGGAGGCTACCAGTGCAAGTCTGGATGACTGCAGCAGATGTACTGTGTGTTGGCATATGCTTCAAGGCATATCCCCTTGCCCTAACTTTGACCCTCCTGCTACCAGCCATGGAGGCACTCAGCATATAACCACAGAGCTCAGGTGCACAATGAGGCATTGTTTCTTGGCTGTCCTTTAGGGCTTTGTTGTCTCTATTCCGCTTAAGTCTAGAAAGCACCATTTTGCTATGCTGTGGCACTGAAATTCCACTGTGGAATTGCCAGATTTTACTATCTACCTGCTACATACACACACATTGACATACACACATGGTCATTCCCCCTAAATTTCTAAAAAAAATGTGGTTGATTAACATTTCAATGCTAACACAAACCCCTCTGTTGACCTGCACTTACACTGATCAATGTTTCCAAGAAACCTAAAACTCCAGCACTCTGAAGATGGAGTCTGGCCTCTGAAAATTGATTTCTGATGCTGTACCATGTATTCTTTGGATTAACACATTTGGACAGTGTCCCTGAGGTTCAGGTGGATAGCAGGACTGCACCTGCTCCCTCTTCAAGGAACCAGGAACGAAAGAGCTTGTTCAGAGAGTATAGGGAGAAAAATCCTAGATTTGTCCATGATTACAGGAGAGCTCAAAAATAAGGGTTCCAATGGTAGTAGGAAAAAAGTACTAGAGTGGTAGGCTTGTGCTTTCTACTGAGTAATTATTTTGTTTTGGTCTTACAGGGCTAAGGTGGGAAGGGGAGCTCTGATGACTAGTTTATGAAGTGCATTGGCATTGTCTAAAGACCCAGTGCTTTCTGGACACCAGTGCCTGAGACTTTCCCTAGGAAATCCACAATTTTTTGGTATCATCTTACCTACCTGCTAATCTTTCTAGATCACCACATTGCCTTCATTTTCAGGCTGCTAATCATGTCAGATAGCAGCTGCAGCCAAGTCCTTACAGTAGGACTCGTATGACACAAATCAGTGAGCAAACACACTGCATCAAATGTGTACACATGGCCCTTACCTTTCAAAATCAATCCATTACTGCACATTTCTTCTGGAAGTTTTACCCCAGAGAATGGCAGCCTGCAGCGGTTGAAAATGTTAGGACTTATTAGAAGATATACAGACTATCTGGAGTCTATTGCAGAAACCCACAGTTTGCCCACATCGTGGACACTGTCTGCTGCTCTGGCCTCCCCATGTCAGGAAGGGACATAGCAAAACTGTGAGAGGTTCAGAGAAAGACAATGAGGTTGTATGAAAAAGCGTATATATAAGGGATGACGAAGTCATCTATGCCTTTTTAGCCTAGAAATGAGACATCTGATAGGATTGTAAAGTAGCCAAGTGCCATGAAGATGTAGACTCACAGTGACTGTGACCTATCTTTTCTGAAAAAAGAATCTTGAGCACCAAATAAAGCTAGGAGGTAGATGGTTTTAGATAAACAGAGGAGGTAGTCTATTTCCCAACACACAGCTGAACTGGGGAACTCTTTGCCAAAAGGTGTGCAAGTGACCATAGTAACATTTACAGTGCAGCTGGACAAAGTGGTGGATAATAAAAATCAGGTGCACAGAAATGAGACCTGGTTCAGGATGTCCTCGAGTTGGAAACAGAGATGAAAGTATAGTCAGAGATAGTGATATGCATACTTTCTCTATTCTGACACACTTCTTCAGATACCTGCTTTTGGACAACAACATACAGGGATGGTTAAAACACAGCTCTAAGCCAGTACTGTTGCTTATGTCATATATAGTCTTACTAAATGCAGACCATCAGCTGCCAATCTACAACCACCACCTTTCCTTGCATCAGGCAATATGTGAGAAAGAACCTAACATTGCTAAGAGCACCATTTTCAGAAACAGAAACCAGCTGAAGGGAATGGCTGTCTGGCACAATGCAAGGCAGTGTACAGAAACCAACATATTGCTTAAGATAATGCTCACGTATAAGAAGACACATAGCTAAGCAGAACACACAAGCCCTTAGAGAGATCACTCCCCACCTGCATAAGCCTTTAAAAAAAAAAAAGACAATCAAAAAAATCAAAACAAAGCAGAACAAACAAATATGCAGTTTGTTTTTGCCGGAAAGGAAGAAGATAAGCATCCATATCACAAAAAAGCACATGCTTTTAGTTGAAGCAATTTTAGTTACAGCTCTGTGGGAGAAACCAATACCTGAAAGCATATGTAAAGAAGATACAGCTCAATAGAAGAATCCCTGCAGGTAGAAAATTCAGTCTGTGATAAAATCCTTGAGTGTCCCATGTTTTGGTACTTGGAAGGGGCTGAAAGGAGACTGGATCAATAGCATTTGTGTCATATTTGCATTGTATTCATTTCATGCATCTGTTTCCCTCGGGTGGCCTGTCTGGGACAAATATAGGAATTCTCCCTCCACTTTTCTTACCTTAATTTTCTGTAGGATGAGAAAAGAATTACTACCCTCTGTAAGTAGTGACTCAATGCAGGCACAGCATGTTGTCATGCCTACCTGCACTGAATCTTCTGTTACCTGGCTGGTGTGTTTACCACATATGCACTCAGGGTTAAACTAATCTCTGGATTTAGGAACAGGGGATGTCTTCCATTGGTCAGACTGCTTAGAACCACCTGGGAGGATGGGGGTGTCCCCATTGGTTTTCTTTCAATGTTCTTATATTGGTTTAGAGATTATTTGTTTTTTAACAAATGCCTTACTGTTGCCCGAAGACCAACAGATAAAAATTTGAGAAACATAGAATGAAGGGGAGAAGCAGCTTTACTAGAAATGTCCAGTGATCCAAAGAGGAAAATCACAACAATCTCTTCATTTTTATAACTTTCAGAGTGCCCCCCCCCCATATTATCCAACTAAAGTCCACCTTACTACTATGTCCCCGAAACATCCAACAGGATGGTCCCTTGTTACCTATCTCTACCCCAGTTCAGCCCCTTGTAGGCCTGGAAGCCTAACTCTATGTTTTGACTTACTACCCCACTTATCTATACACAGGAATGCAAACACACTAGAACACGGGCTCTTCTGGCCCTTAATATTCCAAGTTATCCAGTTACCTAGCTAAAGTGAATTCCCCAAAATATTAAGCACACCCCTTAAGGCATCACTACTATATCAGCAACGTACTATATTCATGGTGGTGCCCTGTCTCCCTGTCCTCTTCCATGGAACATTTTAGTAAGCTTTTAGTCTTACAATAGGTTGTGAGTTTATTGCAAGAATATAGGAATTTGTATGTCATTGTTGCGAGCAAAGCAGATCATAGAATCATAGAATAGCGGAGTAGACACCCTTCTCACATCCAACCTCTTTGTGTCACTGTGGAGGCACAGTGATGGCATACAATAGAGAAGCTTGCTGCTTGTACACTGCAGTACCTATGTTTCCAAGACTTATGGATTTATGCTGGCAGGCAAAGATTGGGCTTCTATTTGTGTCTCAAGTTTGTTCTCCAGAACAGAACAGAAAGGTTTTGGTTTGCATCCAGAATGTTCAAAGTTTCTGTGCTCAGTTCCTTTATCGTGCTTGCTGTCCAACATAGAAACTAGCAGGTACCAACCCTCCTCCATCTTCTTCAAAGGTCTCTGCATAACTGATAACACTATTGTGTTTACTTGCAAGGTTCAGAATGGACAAATTTATCTGTGAAGCAAAGTGCTATCGAAGGTAAAGGTCTTTGCTTCAAACTTTTGTCTAGCCCCTCATATCCCCAGTGCATACAGAGGTCCTACCTGTGTGCTGAAGGTTGGCCCTGACTTGACACAAGTAGAATTGGAGACATCCTGGCCTAAATTTGGCTGAAGTGGGCAGACTCTCTAGCGTGTGCCCAGGGTATAAGACTGTTTATTTACCACAGCTCTCACTGTCCACTGTCAGCTCTAAGGACCACCCAACACCCTTTCTCTCTTATTTATGTGCAGCAGGTCAGTATAAAGTACTCCCACATCCTGTGATTTCTGACTTAAGTCTCAAAACCTTCTTCTATATTGACTAAGGTGGCAAAAACCAGAAATGGAGATTTGTAAAATTACAAGGTCTCAGTCTACTTCCCCATTTGCTGAGAATAGAGGTGGTATACTCTAACTTTGTAATTTCTTCTAGAGCCACAAATGCCATTCCTGGAGCTGTATTTGGCATCCACCTCATGCTCCTTTTTCACTACTGGAATTCCCACCTTTCCCTTTGATTTTCCATTGTCTACCAAGAATTCTGCCTGCTCTGGCCACTCCTTCAGTTGAAGGCTGTGATTTTGCTTTCC
This sequence comes from Serilophus lunatus, assembly GCA_013399895.1. Taxonomy (NCBI): domain Eukaryota; kingdom Metazoa; phylum Chordata; class Aves; order Passeriformes; family Eurylaimidae; genus Serilophus; species Serilophus lunatus. The sequence goes on along the minus strand of VXBA01004611.1, from coordinate 406,106 downwards.
AAGATTCAAACAGGCTGCCACCTTTCATCAGTAACAATTTCCCTTTTTTGCCTCCAGAAAGAATTGCCTGTCTGGCACACAAAAGAAAGCACCTCTCACATAAAAGTGGAGCAGAACTAATGTATTTACTGTATTTGCCTATTTTATTATTCCTTGGAGATGTATTAGTTTAACAGGTTTATTTATGGTACGTGAAAAGTTAAATATTTCTTTGTCCTTGGGATTTACATAAACTGGTGCAGTGTGAGATTCTGGGGGTTTTAATGAGGTATTTGTCAAAATACTCTCCCCAGTAGATTTTTTTTAATACCTTTGAGACCATAAAGGATCATTTTACTACAATAGTCTGCTTCTATCAGAGCCTGTGTGAGTGGTTTGTAATATCCTGTGGTTGTGTTCCCTTTAGATACCTGACTTCCCTTTCAGAGCAGTAAGAGACAAGAGGAGCAGAGCTTGGAGGATGCCTTCCAGAAGCTACTCTGAGTCAGGAACAAGTTGGGCAGCATGAACTTCATGCGTTCTGCCCGGGATCTTGGGGTGAGATCAGGGATCCTGCAGAGCCGACCGAGTGGTCCTGGGCCCCCACACCTGGAGTTAAGACACACAACAAGCTGCTAGCATAAAATCCTTCAAACCAATTCGTCTTCCTTAGTGGAGCGTGGAGAAACAGTTTAAAGTCAAAAATATCTAGAAGAAAATGAGAGGAATGAGTGGCCAACACATGATGTCCTGGACTTTCAGCATCCAGAGCAGCCCTTATCTTTACCATAAGGATATCATCCATAAGAGCTGCACCATAGAAGCTCTGTCAAACCCACTACTTGTATGGATTTCAGTGCTGGCCCCAGAAGGCACAGCATACCTTCTGAACTAGAGCAGCAATGATGCCTTAGTTGTTCAAGGCATAGGCTCAAAGTGGAGTCAGAAGACCCATCGCTGATCAGGTCTAGAAGATGCACTTACACTTGTTCAACCAGGGACAGCCTCAGTCACCCTCGCCACCCCAAAACACATCTCAAAGCCTGGGTCCCACAAGTTCATATCTGGTAGCAAGTCCCAGGGGGATGGTTACCTATGCTGGGACATGGCCAGGGCTGGAGAAGCAACAAAGAAGCTTGATCCAGGTATAGGAAGCAGGCTCTGCCCCAAGACTACAGCCAGAAGGGAGAGGGAAATGGACAGATAATGGTAGTGAGTTATGGGAGTGGTGCCAGTCCCTCTACTTAAGGACACTGATGGAGATGGAGGGGTGATAATTACGTAACAGCATTATTTTCAGGTCTGACAAAATCCTTCACAACTTCGGCATATCCTTTATTGTGCAAAGTAAGCCAGACAGGGAGCAAAAATTACAGCTGGTTAGGGATACCTTCAATAATTCATTTTTACTTCAGTAATTCTTTCACAAATTAGAGAACTCAGAAAGTTCCTTAAAACAAACAAACACACACGGGGGGGGGGAAGCCTCATAAAATAAAGTAATCCCTAATTATCAGCTTAGGGGAGTGAATCAATATTTACCTCAAAACATGCTATCAGTGGATATAAACACATCCTCATTCTTTCTCAGTCTGTGTGGGTGTTGATCTCAGGCTGTGGTTCACTAGGCAGAACCTGAGTAGTTCTTAACTCTGTTGATCATGCAGGCTCAGCTTGTTCCAGAAGTCAGTTCTGAGTCACATCAAATCCCCATGCATCGGTGACCGGTGCAAAAGCACAAGATACAGACAATTTCCAGTATGAAGTGCAGTTCGTAAAGACATGCAGAAAAAGGTTGCACAGGCAAGAGATGTGGTTGTGATGGGTAGTTCATTTTTGGGTCTAATTTAATGTTGGCATGTAGAGGAATCATTGTACAGGACTTTGACAATGTCAAGGCTGTGCTGAGGTCCTTTCTTCAGCATGGTTTTGTTTTCTTGTATTCTTCCTAGCAAACTGATCAACAGCCCGGGAAAGATGGTCAGTATTTCCATTGGGCTTTAATGGGCTTTCGATCAAGACCCACAAGGTCAATTCTATGAAGTTTTAACTAATTTTGGGCACCTTCAATTTTCATTGAAATGCTAGTAGTCAGCATGTCCAGAGGTGTCTTATAGATTGGGGCTCTAGATCCACTATGACATACAGTGAGTAATTTATTTGTTTTTCAGATGACTTTTCCAAGGTCATCTAAATCATATGTGATTGGATGGACAAGAAAGGCCATCTCTATGGACACAAATGCCTCCTTACCTCATGTTGGCAAGAGAGGCAGGATCGATGATCAATGTCACACACAGTGACAGACAACCAAAAAAAAAATAATCAGGTGAAACTTCATAGAGTCAGGTTTCTATTTACTGTAGGGCTGTTACAGCTCCTAAAATATTAATTAATCTTTTAATAGGTTATCTGTTAAGCTAAAAAAAAAATGCAGCTCTCCGAAACTAAATAAACACATTTGTTGAATGGAAGCTTTAGATTTCAGAGTGCATAGATAGCTTTAAAAGCTGAAGTGTATCATTCATTATTTATAACCACTTATAAATTTTAAGTAATCTGCTAAGAGTTATTACCTAACACTTACTTTTCAGTGTCCAATACTTGCTGTGTGTATATAGTTACTGAGACATTCAGTGGAGCAAAGGAATAAATCTGACCATAGCTGTGGTCTTCCAAGCATCCAGGCTCCCACTGGCCATCTCTGTAACAGAGGTATAGTGTTTCTTACAACACTTACATCCCTCCCATCTAGAGGGGATGCAACCTGAAAGCAAGAAAGATCTAGGCTACTCCCTAGGTCCCTTCTACAGTCAACAGAGATGAATAAAACATCTTCTGAGAATAGTTCATTCCATCCAAGGAGAAATAAGGTGAATTAATTGGAGCAAGGGGGATGATGCAGGATGCGACCCTCTCCCATGTCTTTATGTTGATTGTAGGGGAACCCTGGACAGTTCATTTATTTTCTCCTCAGTTTTTTAGTAAAGATTTGTTTATCTACAGTCCAGTCTAGGTGATATTCTTAGCAAATACAAAAGCAAAAGGACTACAAGACACAGGGCCTCCAAATATCTACATGCTAGGAATATATTACAAGGATAGCATTTATCCAGATACTAAAGCTCACAGACCTCCCTGTTTCACCCCAAACAATGTGCAAATTGCACTGATCGAGACAAAGGACTTCAGCCCTGGATTTGGGCTTTTGCACATTCTTCCAGTCTTCTTCACATTTTTAAAAGCTTTCTGTCAGTGCTTATCTAATCCCATGGGCTGCCATTTGGTCTCTGAGGGAGTGCAAATGCAAAGTTGTTCAAACTCCAGGGAGCTGCGCTGCTTCCTCAACTGAAGGCCAGCCCTGACATTCCCAGATTTGCTTTCTTTGCTCAAAGGGGAAGACTGGAGCCATGTCTCATGCTACGTGCAGTAAGTAGATACCTTACGGAATTAAGAACAGGCACAGTGGGAAAAAGACGTTACAATCATGCATATCCTCAGATCTTCCCAGCTGTGTTTCTGCATGTGGCCCCAAAGACAGAGATTTGTCTGCAAGAAAGCAGAGCTGTGACCGTATGAATAATCGTACCAACAACCATACTGGATTAGACAGAAGGTTCAGTGGTGAGGGGTTTAGCATGCAAAAAGGCAAAAGCAGTGCCTAGGAGTTAGCTACTTCCCTCCATTATCCTCTTTCATTGCCCATTTAATTTCCAGAAACATAAAGAAAGTTATCTCGAAAACTAAGTTTAAGAAATGAAGATAATCTCTCCCTCTCTCATGTGTTCACTCCCTGTCATTTCTTTTTTGCCTCACTCAAAAATGTGAAAATGATCTTGAACTGCTGAGGAGAGAAGCAGCTGCACTGATGTCAGAGCTTCTCCAAGGACATTTCCCAACAGGCCTGGAAAAGGATTACACCGTAGCTGGTAACACTAGGGGATGTTGATTTTCAAATCCCTTTTATTTAGCATTTGTGTCAGCGTTTTCATGCGTGTTACCTCTGAGCTGAGCCAAACATAAATCTGTTCTTACCGGTCTTCTCATTAGCATGCATGAAACAAACATTAGCAGGGAGGGCATCGGTACCGAGCGATAGCAATCCATTTATATAGCTTTGGGAAGCAAACAGGAGGCAGGGAGTCTGACACATGGACCTAAGAAGGCTGCTGCTGACAGCCTGTGCGTGGTGTAGGGTGTCAAGCTGCTGCCTGCAAGGTGGGCATGAGACATACAATGTGTCAGAAGCAGGTATAGTACTGGAGTTTCTGTTTCAGAAACCAGGGGAGGCCCATTATCCATTGGGGAAAGAAAATTTCTTTCATGACTGCTTTATCACCTGTTTCTACATCCAAGGCCAGAGAAGTGATGTGGTTTTTAAATTTCTCAGTCACTGGCTTAAATCAATCCCACAGGAAGAAGGTTCCAGATATTTTTTTATAACTTTGATGGTGGGATGACTTATGCATTTAAACTACATGGATGTTCTAGATCCTCAAAAGTAGGAGAGATCACCAGCAAAACAGGGTATACTGAAGAATGTGAAGCTTCTCTGCTGTGCAAAATACACTATGCTGAGCACATATTACTTCATAATATCATAATATAGATGTCTCTTTACTGTGAAAGCTTAGATGCATATGAACACAAGCTCTGTGTTAGGAGTCATGCTAAATAACAAATGTTTCATACATCACTGTAACCGTGGTAGCTGGACTTTCTCTTTTCAGGCAGCAAAGCCACTGCAAACAAGGCATTGTACCAGACTCTGGAGTAGAGTCCATATCACTAATAACACTGGAAGGCTGAGAAACTGGTGTCTATCAACAACATTCCTTGTGTTAAATTAATGACATGTCCCAGAAGCAATGCAAGAAGATTGTTGGCTCTCCAGTCAACCCTTTAAAAAAAAAAAAAAAAAAGTCACAGCATCAAGCTGTGGTTGCTTTTAAATTCTCTTCTGCTCCTTTTAGAAATTCTCTGAAGAAGCAAAGAGTTTTGCAAAAAGCATTGCCTTGACATGAAAAGAGCAGTGTTTTCCTACACAGCTGGCCTGAGCATATGGAATTGGAAAGCTCATAACTCCATTCTTCAGTGAAGTAAAAGTTTGCACATAGGTAGAAAATGCTTGAGATCCAGCACCTCAACCCAGAAGTCTCACTCAGCTTGTCTGGAGGATCAATGCAAAGCCTTCTACCTGAATTACAATGACTTCATAACTTCAGGAGCCTTAGAAAGAGATGATACAATACAATGCTACTGCACCCCTACCTATCCCTTCTGTGTTGTGAACAACACTGAAGTACTGCATTAGCCTGTGCTTTGGATAATCTAACAAATACTTCTGCCTGTGATGAACACTGAGCCCCTTAAGAGATGTTATTTAAGCTTCTTTCTCACAAAGCCAATGATTGAGGCTTTCTCCATAGTATTGCCACCTGCATATGCCCAATAGTAAATAAGTACTTTATAATTCAGAATGCCATCTTAAAAGCTGCCAGGTCGAACACTAAATACACATGTCCTTTAGTGTTATTGTCTGCAGAAACTGGCCCAAACCTAGCAAACTGAGACAACTGGTTCATATGTAACAATGCTTTATTTGCTTATTTAATTGAGCTTCTCTAATGGGGATGTAGTACAATCTCCCACAACTTTTTTTTCAGCAAATCAGCAGCATTTAGCTCCCCTCAGTCCACAAGTTGAGCACAGAGCCCTAACCTTCCATACCTGAAGAGATTCTCAGTTACGATACACTAAGAAAGATGAGTCCTTCTAGCACAGCAATCCTATATTTTGTGGGAACAAGCTTGTCTTATAACTTCCAAACAGCATCTCTGGACACATACAGGCCCTCAGGCTGTTTGTTCAGATTGGCCAACACCCCATCACCATCACTCTTCCCAGAGAAGGGCACTTTATGCACAAAAACTTCCACCGACACCTCTGTGTGGCTAACCCTCCTGTGCCACTACACATACTTTTACTGTCCTATAGTTATACATGAGTTAAACACACTTCCCTATAACTCTGTTTGGGGCTTGTCCCTTTCAGGATTCCCACCTCAGAATTCCTGCAATGACAAGCAGAAAAATTTCCTACCCTAATGTTTGTGCCTGGCCCACGTTTGTTTCCATCCATTCATCCATCCATCCATCCATCCATCCATCCATCCATCCATCCATCCATCCATCCATCCATCCATTCATCTATCCATCCTTCTGAAGCTGGTGAGTTGGCCGTTCCTGGAGAACAGCAAAGTTATCTAGCTTACCCTGATCCAAGGCAAAAAAAGAAAAAGGAGATCTGGATTTTTCTTAACTTCTGATTTTGCTGTTTCTAAATTTTGTGCAATTTTCCTATTCTCAGAGATTCAGCAGACAGCCAGGGAACTTGGCAGTCCTAGTATACTTGCAGTGTGATGGACCTGATTCCTTTCCCTCAAAATCTATGGATGGTACTGAAAGAAACCTTTGGGCACTGAATGTTTTTCCTCTCCTCTTGCTCCCTGACCGAAAAAGCAAAACAGTACAACACCAACCTGCTATAATTTGGCCTATGTCAGTTTTAAGGGGGTTTACCTGAAAGGCAGCAAAACTGTCATATATTAATATTCTAGTTATGGGACCTCTTACTCTAGGAATTGCCCGATATCCCAAACAAAGCTGCTTTATGGCAGAGCTGGGCACATCTGGATTTCAGCAGTTAAAGGCATCTGCTCCTGGGTTAGTAGTAGGAAACTTCAAACTCTCTTTTTTTCCTTTATTAAAAATAAGTGATCTAGATGCATGTCACATACTACTATTCTTACTGTACTTTTCTGACCTCCAAACAGTGAAACATTATCAGACCACTGAAACTACAACTCTCCCGTAACTTAATTGCTCAACAAGATGTGCTTCTATTTCTCTCATGAATTATTTTCCTCTTTGTACAATGGATACATCCACTGTTCAGGACACATTTACACTAAGACACCAAGGCCATTTTGTTTTAATGAACTAAGCTAGATGCTAAGAGTGTTCAGACTGTCTGTAGAAAGGTGCATTAAGACCCCACACCTGTGTTGGTTTTAGTTGCCCCAAAAGCACACAAAAGGGTCATCTTAGTCTTTTTTTTTTCCCCACTCCAACCCTTATTCTGTACAAGTGTTCATAGGGCATGAGGAAGCTGGATCACAGCTGAAAATCAGCTCAACCAAACACAAAACCAGACATTTGGGGTGGAGTGGAAGGAGGGAAAGAAGGAGGGCTTTCAGCCTCCACGTCACTCAGCTTCACCAATTAAGAAACCACAACCTGACAGGAAACCACCCAAAGGAACTAATAGGAAATACTGTGGGAAACCTCCCAGAGGGCTAATAGGAAATGCTGTGATTAAAGGCTTTTTACTGGGATTTAGCACTGAAGCAGAAAGAAGAAAAGGGACTTCTATTAAATGCTTAAAAGCACATCTCAAGAGCAACCTCTGTCCCCTTCCTTACTTGAGAGAGGGTGCATCACTCCATGGTGAATATCCTAATTATTGTGTACATCTGCCCATCACAGGAACAGTACTACCTCATTCACCTGTGCTGTTTTAGCACTGTGTGATTTAGACACTCCTTAATTATTTACAATCCCAGTCAAGGGTCAAGGTTTAAAAGGTGTTGAGCAGGTTCCTGTGTTTGGGTGATTGTACTGAGTAGCAGAGGTTTGATGCTTTACTGGTAGCCTTTAAGGTGAGTGTAAGGTTAGCAAGTGATATCTGTGGGACTTCGGTAGTGTATCTGACCATTGATAGTCTGCGTTGTAAATGTTGTTTGTTCTGCTGAGATTTTAACATAGCTTTTTAAAACTGGAAATGTTTGACTACTATCTGCAGAATTTACCAAGTAAAGACTTGTGTGATATCTGCCAAGCAAGTCCTAAATTCTTCACCTTTCCTACTTACAATGGTGGTGCTGGCACACATGTATGCATAGGTCTCTTTCATCTGGGAAGAAAAAAATAAATTCTTCTTTAAACAGGAAATGTTCTTAACTTGGTTGGCATTGGATTTCTGGGTTTTCTTTCCTAGCTGACTCTATTTTCTGTTTCCTGTGTCCTAGGGAAATATCAATATGCTTTCAGTGGAATGTATGAGTCTTTCTTCAGTGACAAACTAATAACCTTCTGTTAATCAAAACAGAAACAAAAATGTATCTTCTAATATTAATGTTTGTAATTTACCTTTAAAAATACATCCGTGCCCGCCCACATACACCTTCTCCTGGTTCTAAATCAATTGCTGGTACTAACAGTGCCATCTTTTGCATGAAACCTAAAATGGAGCTTTTGACCATTTATAGTCATTGATTCCTGTAGGATTCTTATAAAGCACTGGCACACAAAACCTGATGTATAGCTATGCTTTCCCTTCCATTTCACTTAGATATGAAGCTATTTGTCAGCTTTTATCTGAAGTCTTACAGTCTTAACAATGTTGAATAAGTGTTCTGCTTTGGAAGTATCTGTGCTGTAGGGTGAATAACATGGCTTTCTACAGAACTTCAGGGAGAATTTTCATAGAGTGGGGCAAGATGACATTCTGTAGACAGTAATAATGTATTACAAGTATCTTCTGAAGAATAGAAGCTATAGTGCTGCTTGCAACTGATGAACCTCCATAAACCCAGAGATCTTATTTTAAAGTAAAATTCCATAATTATAATGGAAAGTGAGTCACAGTGAAAACAGTAGATAAAGAAATGTTACGAAGCAGATGACTATATTGGGCTAATGTGTTAAATACTGGGAGTACTCAGTGAGAGAATAGCCTTCTCTGTAAGTGTTATGTGTGTTCAAGCAATAAGCCATTGATGTCCTTTTTGTCTGCAAGTATTAGCTAACAACACAAGATGTCAATATTGGAACTCGCAGCAGAAACTGATGCCCAAGTCTGTGCTTTAGTCACCAAACCATGTGGGTGGCCACTGTGCAGATCAAGATCCTGTATAAGAGAATGCTCAGCCTAGGTGGGGAAAAACCAGCTCAAATTTACTCTAATTGCAAAAGTTAAGAGCAGTGGATAGAAAATTTGGGTCACGCTGCTTTTGGTATTGAAGAATGCTGAGACCAGCCTGACTCAACAATCCTAAAGTTAAATTCTCTGAGGAAGAACAGTGTTTCCTGACAGAAACTGCACTAGTGAGGGTATGGCAAAGTTCCTGATCAAAGAACCAAGAAGTGATAGTATTGATAACTTATCTGAAGCTGCCGAGCTGACATAGCTGACCTGGAGATGTATAAATAAATAATTTATGTAAATATATTTGGGTTCCCATCCTTCATTCTGTGCCATAAAGTCATATGAAGGCTCAATTACACCCATATAATGCTTTAGACAGAAAATGTTGACCGAGTCTGGGCCTAGGATTGGATCCAGCCACACCATAGACTTCTCTCTAAGAAGGTTAGAAACCAATGGGATCCTTTCTGCACCTTGTGATTCAATGAGGTCTCACTGATAAACCTCCTCTGAAGCTTCCAATCTGCCTCTGACATCCTGTAAGGATGTGGGTGCTGCAGTGCTCAGCTGTCACAGACTTTGGAGCCCGGCCTTCTGTCTTGGGCTCCCTTTGCAGTGTCTGAGGGAAGATATATGGCACAGAAGGGGACCTAGGGAAACCTGCTCATTAAGCAAAGTCATAGCTCTGGATCAACTGGCTGATCTGGGAAGAGCTGGAGTAAGCAAGTCCTCTTACCCCTGCCTACACAGTCATTAAACATACAGAGGCCTTTCTGCTTGTCTAGGAATTGCTGTTCTGAGAGCAGGATCTGACTATATAGGGATAACAGCAGGAATACTGTCTTGAGGAGGCCTCTCCTTGGGCAGCTTGTTGCGGTCTCAACACTGAGCGTGTAGCTTCTGCAGGTGTGTTGGTGTAAGGGCAGGACTGGTCTCAGGTCAGGAAATAGACATCAGGGGTAGGAGAGACTTTAAAAGAAATGCACACAGTTCCCCTATGGACCCCTGAAGACAGTCCCTCTATTATTACTGAGGGACACAAGTCGTGGCAGAGGGCAGGACTCATCTAATGTGTATTGCTGTCAGAACCTCTGCTGTTTGCAGGTGTGTGTTACTATGTCAGTCAAAGGACTAAGGAAGCCATTTTCTTGCTCTTTAATGCATCCAAAGGGGATTCTCTCCAGAAGAACAGTCTCATGGCTACAGTAGTTGTGAATGATGTGGGGGAATCCAGGCTTTAAGGATATGTACCTATTACTTTAACCCCAGTCAGAGTGAGATAGGAACTCGGTGCAGAGGTGCTTCTATCAGGCACACAGAGATGCAAAGCTAAGCTTGGAAATCCACGATGTGCAGGTTAGAGTGTTGTCTATGTAGAAGTATAGCTGTGTGGTGTTCTCATTCTCTATCCCCTCTATGGAAAAGGCAGTGGGATGGACTTGTCATTGGAGAGGTTTATTCTGCCCACAGCTTTGCACAAACAGACCATGAGCATCCTCTGGGCTTAAGCAGTCTATGGACTTCTGGAGGGAAGTGAAGACGCTTAGAATCTTGGTGACTGGGTATTCCCAGGTAGGTGTATGATGGGAGATTAGGCGTACTGACTTGCATTTTTAGACCTATGCCTAATTGCCACTATAAGTGCGTCAGCCTATTACTGGATGTGCCTAGTCCCAAGTCTCTGCATTTCAACCCTTCTGACAAGTGTTTTACTGCTGTTCTGTGTTCTGCCAGAAGCTTATCAGATATTAATGTGCCTTCCTGATGCTTAAATGAACCAGGTCCCTTTAGCACTTTTGAGAAATACAAGAAAACCACTGATCCCATTTGCTTCCAGCATACCAGTCGTCTTTGCTTCCCACTGAGTTGGGCCTGAGAGCTGCAAATTGTCACACTTCTCTCAGTGTTTGAGAAGACAAGCATATCAGATGACTTCTGCTCTGACCATTGCCATAATTGGTACAAAAATTAATTATTGGGTGTGATGTGCCTCTTCCATCTTTCTGTTAAAATGAGTCAGGTTCAGAGCTTTAGGTAAAGACTGAGTGTGGGGTCTTTTCTTCCCCCCCAGCATCCTCTGTGGCGCTAGCAGGCACAGGCTACAGCAATAACACTATTATGCTTGTATTTGGCTTCTCATGAGACCAAGCTGCAAATGTTCCTGGGTGGTTTTCAGTCAACAGTCACTTCAATAGGCCTGGTCAACAGAGCAGACAGAGCTTTTGCTAAACTCTCACTTCATGATTTCCACTTCAGTGCTGGGTTTGTTTTACAGTGACTGCAGTTGTCCCAGAGAGATTTTCTCTTCATGCTTGAAACCAGCATCCAATGTCAGGGTGACAGTGAAGATGAGAGCCATGTCTGTTACAGTAAATAAAAGTGGAAGTGTAGCATGTACTCGTATCTCAGTACTTGCTTACTGTTGGGAGTGTGAGTGTCTGGTTGTGGTGGAGATGTGACAATATGACCTTGCCAGACAGTACTAACCAGTGCTTGGTCTTTGGGCATCCAATCTAGTGGCTAGGGCATTTTTATCCATAATCATATATTTTTACTGCTCTTCGGATCCCTCCAGCTATCTAGATGTTACAATGATGGGTATAGTGGTATGAGTTCTGCTAATCTGAAATTTATGAACTAATGACAGAGGGAGACAGTGTTCCCTGTACAATCTGACAAACGCCAATTTTGTTGGCTCTCACCAATGTATTTTCAGGGCTTAGGTCCTTCCATGTAGTTTATGGGAGAATTGGCCTGAGTCAGAGTTGGCTTGGGGAACTGCACAGTGGGGGAGTGTATCAGTGTACAGTAGATCACCTTGGCTTTTCTTTGAAATTGTTCTAATCAAAGTGGTGAAAACACTTGCCAACTTAAATATAGCAGTACTCAGAAATTGAAGGATATAAATTTCTTACAATCCTCCATTTTATTCTTTCTGCTGGAATAGTTAATTATGGGTAGCTTAAAATGATCTCAAAGCATTACATAAAAGAGGTATATTCCCATTTCTAAAATGGCCGGCAGAAGGGTGGGGTAAAGAGTTGTGTGTCAGGTCAATAGCAGATGTGGCAGTAAGACTCTCTTCTCTTGCACAGTAACGCAATGTTCAAAGCACTACATCTAACCCACCCTCATCTACTGCTATAGTTAAAACCGTCTTCAGTGAGCTCACATTCATACAGATTTGCAACAGTAAAGATAATATACCATATTAGGGCTGTAAATCAAGCGCTATTTGCTTGAAACTATTTCAAGCATAAGCTTTTGCTTTTTTCCAGCATAATCTAAAAGAGCTCTATTGATGTCCTGTCTACCATCTGTTTTACATATGAACCTTGTGACTCCTAGTCTTTCAAGCTTGTTAATTAGGCCAATGAGAAACATACCACAGGAGCTCTGAAATGCAACTCTGAAAATTAAATACTGGTGGAACACCTCTTTTCTCAAGCCTGATAGTTCCCCGGATGGGGAACCCTTCTGTAATCAGTCACCTTCTATACTTTGGGGAACGGTGCAGCAGTAGCTATTTACATTTTCACCTGCCTTCTTACCTGTTGCAGGAGGAACCCGGGAAGGGAAATGCTTCTGTGTATTTTTCTCCCTTGCTGCAGCATAGGCTGGATTTTTCTCAGCTGCACCACGCCTTCATTGAGATCATCAGGTGCTCAGCACTTGAAGGTTGTCAGATGTAGAGACAGTATGAGCATCAGTGCAGGTTTTCACAGGCATCCACCTCGGTGGTTTATGCAGATAACTGATTGCAGGAGATGCTGCTCTAGGAAACAGAGGGCCCCATTTGGTAAGCAAGCCACTGCTAAATGCTGGAGTCTTGTGTTTACTGGCTGCTCTTTTTGAAGTCTAGTTTTGGTGTCACTTATGCATGAATACAAAACAGCAACAAAACTCTAGGCATCTGTCCACTTGTTCTTATCTTCTGCCTCCCTTCCTCCTCCACCACCACCACTTTGCTGTATAAGGCTATATGCTCTGAAATAGAGACACAGTTGGTTTTCTTGCTGTACCACCACCTGGGGAGGGATGCTGGTTACCACGAGATTGCCACGCCTTCTTTCTGGGATAAAAGGCAGGAATGGGCACATGTGGGTGGAACACCAAAACCTGGCTTGGATTCTACTTACAGGTGCATGAAAAATTGTCCCCAGCAACTCCAAGGTGTAAATCAGTTGCTATCTCCCTGAACAGATGCACAAAGTCTTAAATCAAAAGTCTGTTCTGAAATGGCATCTAACAAAGCATGCCTTTTCCTAGAAAGAGATGTGTGGTCAGGCAGCTCCCTCCTCCTCTGCCTTCCCAGAGGAGGGAAAATGCTGCCCTCTCTTGGATGTGGACACAAAGCCACGTTTGCCACCAGAAACTACCCCACAAAGGGTTAATGTTTCTGGCCAGAAAAAGGACACGAGATCGTGCAGATCAGGTGTAGCATCAGAGTGTAGATTATAAGCTCCCATGTGCTGTGGTCCAGACAGGTCATCTGACATGTTGTATAGGGCTGCTGGCAGGATACCAAACAAGCTTTGGTGGTTTTCCGTCCAAGTGGTTAGGGTAGGGGCATTTAAGCAGGCCACACTATAATTCGGGAGGGGGAAGAAGAGGAGCCCAGTTTTTTGTTTGTTTTGGTTTCATTATTTTGTTCGGGTTGTTTTGGTGCGGTTCTTTTTATTTGGTTGGGTTTTGGAGGTTTTTTTTTCAAAAAAATCTTTATATCTTTCACTTATACATAAATGTCTGGACTGAACTCTGAGCCCAGAACCAGGGTGAAGGCTACATCAGCTCGGTTTTCTTCCAACAGGTGGGCATTGGCTCTGGGACTCAGGTCTACTGGAAAGGAAATGCTTGTGTTGTCTTCATAGACTGATTCTGCAGGAGTGAGGGCTGCGTTAATTTCCTCTCACTTCCTCCAGTGTCTGCAGGAATGGGCTAAGTGCTGGCCCTGAACAGGATACATTGCTCTGCCATGCATGCCAGTGCAGTGTTTGAGCTTCCTAGGGGTTCATTACCAGGGAAGCAGTTCTACCTTCCACTTTACAGCAGTCTATGGAGACAGGATTCCTGTCCTTCAGCTATTTGGGATCTGTTTAACACTGCTGTCAGATTTCCTTCCTAAATGATTGCCTTGTATAGCATTCCCGTATTATGAGGAGTTAGAAGTCAATCAAGACAGTTTGAGCACGGCTTTGCTCTTTTCTTTCTCTGAGCTGCTCTCAACGCTCATCATCCCTTCAACATTGGATGAAGAGTACACTTCCCTTTAAAATTGCCTTCTCTTCTGAAAGCACCAATGCTAAATCAGTTGAAGCCTTAATTTGAGGACAGAAGGGGGCAGACCTGCAGAGCTGATGGAGCTAGCTAAAGTGAAATTCCTCAATAATGTGAGCAATCCTCATGCATCTCTCAGGAACCTCCTGTGAGTGGACAAAGCAAGCTCAAATACAGGACAAGCCTTACTTGCTCCTCTCCCAATTTGCAGTTAGATGCGGTTTTCTGTTGGTAAGGTGTGGTGATCCTATTTATTCCCAGCATCTCCTAGAGTAAAAGTATCCTTGACTTTGCACTGGAAAGCCATATGTGTTACTTGGAAGTTTCAAATTTGTATTAATACATAAAGGAAGCACCTTCTCTTCCAAAGAATCCAAAAAGTGATACAGACAATAGATCAAAGCTTGTACTGAGAAATTGCTGTAAAACTTACTGTTTAAATTCAGTCTGAATAAGATTAAGGAACATATGAACAATAGCCCCTGTGCTGCAGAAGCACAACTAGCCTTTGGGTTCAGTACTAGCTCTGAGGGCTCAACAGCAAGAAGCAACAGTGGCCAACTGAATGCAAGGAAAACTTTTTTCTAGAGGCAATGGCAGAAGGAATTTAGAGTCAGGATGCAGTTTTCCACCTTAAAAACCACTAAGGTTGGAAACACAAAATCTAGAAGAATACCCTGGGAATGACAACGTCAACACTTGTTAGGGCCTTGCTTTCTGAATGTGATCATGGTGGAGCAGTGGCTCTGCAGTGATTCAAAAGGAACACTGCCATCTAGTGCACTTCAAACAGAGAATTTTCATGTTATGAAAATAATGTGGTTTGCATCTGTGTGTGAAAAGGCTGGGAGAACTGCTAGGTAAGAGAAGGCATTGTATTTTCATTGTGTAAAGAAACAGTGTTTTAACTTGCAGATGATAACTAAGTATGAAGGAGGAAGAATGAACCACCCCTTTCTAACACACTCATGCACAAGTAGTTCTTTTAGGTGGAATCTGTGCTTGATCTACAAAACAGGTTTTCACAAGATCTCTGGATGAAAGCTTGTACTACACACTGCCTTAGCAATGACTATCTGATTCCTTTCTGGCAGTGGATAATGCACCAGGATGGTTGTGTGCTCACTTGCACCCAGACTATTCCGTTCCCCACAGACTTTCTCTGTGTACCAGCAAGACTCTTGGTTGTAAGAAAAACTCTTGGTTGTGAAACTGAGTTGNTTTTTTTTTTTGAGAGAGAGAGATGGCTTGATGGGCCATATGCAAGCAATAATAGAGCAGAAAGTGTCTGCAGCCCTCTCCCTGTTCAGGAACAACTCTTTTGCCCTAGCACATGAGCTTCCCACATGCTGAGGCTCAGGGTGGGAAATGCCTGCATGTGGCACCATATAGCAGCTGTCTGCCCAGTGGCAGACAGCTGAGCTCTGCACTGTATAGCTGCAGGGGGTCAGTGGGGAATGAGGCTTAGGGTCTGGCAGAATAAACTGTCCTGAAGAAGGAGTCACTCAAATTCATTTTCAGACCTATTAGAAACNCCCGTCACATTTTTCAGTGAAAGTCAAAATAATCTATACAGATAAAGTGCTGGTTAAGTCTACTGGCAGTAAGGTGGTTTGTGATGTGCTCTGCTTACCCATCCTTTTGGTGAACAGTTCCTCCTTTCAGGTAAGGACAACTGAACAGGTTTTGGTTCTGCAGCCTCTTCCATGTAGGAAGAAATGATATATCTCCCTATTCATGCTTCCTGTGATGTAAACTAAAGTTCTTCCAAGTTGGATGATGACCCTTATGGGGCTGTAGGAGGATTCAGAGGGAATTGAAAAGTGTTTGTTAGCCTCAAAATGGCTAATTAGTTTTAATCATTGGCAGCAACTCAGAAATTACAGATGGTTCTCATGTTGATGCCCTGGAGCAGCAAAGCTGTTGCCCGCAGTTAAAGGTAGCCAGCTGTTCCTTCCTAGTGCAAATGCCTGACATCAGTATAAACTTTCAGATTTCTCATGTCAAGAAGTGCACCTAATTCGTTCTGCACAGGGTGAATCACCACTGTGAGCCTGCTGGGTGGACTGCTTGCATCCTGACAAGGCTGATAGCTCTGCTCCTACAGTCACAGCAGAAGTATGTGCTTACTTAGCAACAAGCAGCTGATGAATTCATCTGATCCCTCCACTAGATGGGATGCAAGCACCATAATTTCTAAGCACTTCTTGAAATGTGAAGTTCCAGCACAGCCTGCTCAGTAAAACTGGTTCCCATGCCAGATACTACTAGCCAGAGGCAGTGAAAGGCAAAAGTGTTTAGTTCCAGTTCTTCTTCATCAGAAAGAGCACAAAAAAGGAAATGATTCAGTGCCTCAGAGACGTGATACATAAATGATTGGGGATGACATCATCCAGCAATCAGGCAACATGGTGTCCTGCAACCCTTTAGGTCCCAACCTAATGTGAAAAGAAATGAGAGAGCAAGCCAGGGCTGATAGTTGTCATGTCAGCATTATCTTAGACACTGTCTCTGCAGAGAGAGACAAGCTTATTTCTGGAATCAGTAAAAAGTCAACATTTTTAGAGATCTCTAACCTTAACACTCTACAATCTTACACCATTACTGATAGTACAGTAATGTCCACTATACCACTAAATATTCATTATCCCAGAATAATGGGAGTAGATAGTACATGAGTACTACTCCTCTTACTTTATGCTTTTAATTTTGTGCATAGAAGTTAGGAACATTGTTATTACTACCTTCATGGAGGAAAACACAAAAATAAATAATTTTTCCAAGAACCCTCAGCAAGTGTATAGCACAAACAAGCAGTACCTGCATGTCCAGGTTCCAGCCTCTTCAACAGCGTTCTACACTATCAGGGTCCTTCACCACCATGAAATTCACAGGCAGCTAGACACAGTCCCTTTAGAAATCCTCTTGTATTTTTGTCTTGACAATGCAGCAGACTAGACATTGATTGTGTTGACTCTAAGCATAAAGGTACATTTTTACTGAAATTAAATGTGAAAATAAATACAACCTTGAGGACAGTAGGCCGTGTGCTATATTTTTATATTCAGGTTTGTTTAATCTTTTCCGTTTTTGGAATGACAAACATTTTTTATCTGAGTGATGTCAGGACAGGTTCATGTATTGTCAGTCCAAATTGGGCAGTTGAGTAGAAGGCAACATGAGCACATGGGATCTGGGAAAGTGTAAGGAATAAGTAGGAATTCTAGTATGAACATGAGTTGATTAGCAGTGAAATGATTATATGCTTTGTAATTTAATGCCCAGCATTATGTTCCAGAGTTAATGTCCCCTGGAGAGGAATTGAATGCTTGTAATTCCCCCCAAGCTAAAGCCTCAGAGGCCACCAAAGCAGTCAGGCAATACTTCATCAGGTACATTCAGCTAATGCTTTCAGTGCTTCCTTAGGAAGGAGTCGCATTCTGAAGCAGTTTCATGGCAAAATGATGAGTGCTATTCCCAGGGAACTGGGGAATTCCCTGGGCCATTCGGTTAACTTTGAGCTATGGGCCTCTCAACTTCATTCTGGTACAACTTTGTCTCTTTTATACTTAATGGTGCAATTGCAACCCCTCTAACTGTTGTTCCTTTGCATAACAGTAGCACATGGATATAAATATTCTGAGAGCATTGTCACATATCAGATACCATTGGCAAGGGAAAATCTCATTTGTTCTGAATGATAAAGAAATATTGGAGGGTCAGAAATGTAGGTACAGGTCTCCTGGATGTTCCCTTGGTGTGCTGACATCACTCAGTTTTCAGCAACAAACACAGCTGAAAGGGGAACACAAATGACTAGTATGTGCTTCTGGCGTGCCTTGAAGCAGCATTTTCTCCATTATTATGTTTGACTTTACTTGCTGTTGTCTCCTCACTGTCCTTCTCAGGAGGTTCACAGCTGACCTTTGTGTGCTGCTATTGCTATTGTGGCTTTTGTACTTTACTGGTGTTGGCACAATTCTAAGGGAACAGCATTTTACTCCTGTTGCAGGCTTCCCCTGGGTCAGGTAATATCCCGCCTTGCCCGTGGTGACAGACCAGTTAAGACAGACACTGGCAACCTCACCTGTTGGTAATATTTGTCTAGCGGTGATGTTCGGAAGCTGTATTCCACAGTGAGGTCTTCATTTAACAGACAATAACAGATAGTTCCCACCCCCACAGAGATCACTGCCTAGGGTTATGGAAAAATACATCAAGTGGAGGTCAAAAGAATAGTAAAGGGCAATAATAAAACACTGGCCACCCTGCTTTCCATGGGCCTCTTGCCTCAGGGGTAACAGTCAACCTTGCCTGCATAGGACCAGCTGTCTCTTACTTATTATATACATACACACAGGCTGAGCATAAATTGAGGAGTCTTTAGAGCACTAACAAAGAGTAAAGTCTAAATTCAAGACAGATGTGACCCACTCTCTAGATACCAGTGAGCAGCTCTGGGTTGGAGGTGACTTGGACTGCAGCCTCACGGAAGGCTCCAACACATACAATTCGGCAGGGTCTCTTGAAGGTCTTGCCTTTCCTCCAACTTAAAGGACTTTATGGACCCAGGCTATCATCCAGCAGGCAGATTGGCTGTTCTGGTGTCCTTGCACTGTTCTTAAAAACTGCACCTTGGGAGAAAGCAGGTGAGGGGAAGCTTATGTCCATGATGTGGGTTAAAATATGTTCTATTTATATGTTTACATCTAGGTATGTAAACCTTTAGAGCCTGAAAATCTACAGGATCCCATTCCCATGTATCCTATTCTGTTTAGGCATCTTTTGGGGCCTACGCAATCCTGACTTCTCCTGCTAACGTTGGATCTGAGTCTCTCTCATATCCAGTGTACCAGACAACTGAGTCCATGCAGGGCTGAGCAGCTGGAACTCCTGCATGGCTTGCAAGGTCACAGAAGGGTTTCTACTCTTAAGTATCCTGCTCCATGGCTTCCAAATGAACAGAAACTGGAGAAAAAATCAGTGGCCTTGCCACTTAGAGGGAATGCCTGTGAGAAAAGAGCCATCAGAATGGATTTGTGGATTAGAAAATCTTTTGTGAACAAGTCCAGAGCTGTACTTGAAATGATATTTTTAATTTCAAAAGACTGCTTCTTCTGAATTTTTCCCTTTTTGATTAACTAGGAATTGCATCAGCATTCTCATTATTTTTACTAAATAAAACTCTGTTTGAGTTTCAGTCCATAAAGTTTGATCAAATGCATTTTAGTATTGCTGTCTAAACATTTCATCTGGTTAATGTCTAACTTCAAGTATTTTAATATTTGTACTTACTAAATTATTCGGAAAGAAGCTACTGATCCTAGGCCAAACGCTGATGTCATTTACACCAACAATTAGCCCGACATTGCTCAATTCCCTTCAGGTTGCTGCCAGGGTTCCAGGCTCTGGTGTCCTCCCTCGTTTCTCCCACAGATGGCAGCCTCTTGACTTCTCTTTTTCACGCTCAGATTCTGGGTAAAAAACAGGAGGGAAAGCAGCCTTATTGTATTTTTGCCTTGAACGTGAAAGATTTTTGTCCCTCTTGATTTAACCTTCGCTTGTCAGACTAATGGTGATGGGGGAAAGAAGCCAATCTCCAAAGCCCAGGGAAAAAGGAGTGGATTTCACGTTAGTACATGAAATATCAGGGACAATTGCACGGTCAATATGTCATGAAATAGCTGCCAGAAAACTCGGAGTCAAATGTAAAGTGAAATGTTCACAGAAAAAGGTAGCAAGCCCAGCAAAACTTCTCTGCTATGGCATGTTTTGGGGCACAGCTGCCTCTTGCAAACACTTTTTAGAGACTTAAAAAAGCCCCGTGACTGGTCAAAAACAAACCTTGGCACTTTTCATGCAGACTTAGTGAAGCCTGTAGGAATTAAGGCCCAACAGTCCTGCATGTTAACATCTAAAAGTCTTTTATAGATGGGTGAAAATGAGGCAGCAAAGGTGATCTACACATAATTTAGTACTAGGTATAAGTATTTTGGCAAGGGTTGAGATTTTTATCTTTTTGTTCTAACAGTATGCTCCCTGCTGTTGTAATGGTACAAAGGTATGTTAGAGTGGTAAGATTTGCCCAACATGAGCATATTATTCTGATAAAAGTATTTGAATGCCAATATAGTTGTATTAAGACCAGAGTTTGTATAGCTTTACTGAATTGGTAAAGTTGAAGCAGCACAACCTTGACAATATAGATAAGGACTAAGTATCTTATCCAAATATATGGAGCAAGTAAATGACTGATCTGGGAATAGTACACAGCAGTCTTCCTTCCCAAGCTGCTTTTCAGATTGCCTGAAACTATTCTGTTCACATTTCTTCTCACCAAAGGGTAACACAGAGCATCATTGTTTGTGAAAATGTCATGATTTAAAAAGAGGTGCCACACTCTTATTTATAAAACCAAGTGAAACAAAACATTGGCAAGTATGTGTCTTCTGTCTTGTTTTCCTTCCAGTACCACCTGAAATGTTTGAGTGCACTACTGCAGGAGTGAATTTAGTTGGGCCTTGCAAAAAACCAGGTATTTCTGTGGAATTACTTGCGGTAGTCTGAGGTTTTTTGTTGTTGGGTTTTTTTAGTGTATATTTACCAATGCAAATTTATGCAAAGACAAGCATAGTCATTTGTCAAGTGGAAGTATGACAGTGGCTTAACGGTATACGTTTAACTACTTGTTATATATAAAGTATTAGAAATGGCACTGTCCCTGAGGCATTTCATGAAGCCTTGGATTTCAGGTTTCCTCTCCGTACAGCAGTGGGAGTCAGCTCACTGAGCCCTGCAATGGCCACAGCCCCGATCAGAGACCAACAAGGACAAATGTGGTCCTCAAAGGGCCTAACACAGGAAGCAAGGGGACAAGGGATAAGGAGAAGCTTGGCAGAGGTGTATAATATCATGCAACTGTATAATGGGATGTGCAGTAATACCAAATGAAAAGGCAGCAGGCCTTTATTGGGGGAAGCAACAGGGCAGATCCACAGCTGCACCTCATGTGAAGGTTGTTTTAGTTGTGTTGTCTCCGTAGCTCTGCATCCCTATCCGAGCTAGCACACACCCCACTGTTGTAGCAGTTCAGATATTGAATGTTTCTGTTATCCTCTTCAGATCAGCCTTTGCAAGTTGTCTTCCTGACATGTTATGGCAGAATTTCTCTTCCTCGCTCCCTATGGAAAAGCTATATGGGCAAGGTGGGATGGCCATGGAGCTGCTCTCTCCAGTGACTATAATGAACCAAGACTACAGAGCACTGGTGCTGAGAGTCACTTGAGGCTTGTGGGGCAGGCACAGACTGCTCTTCAGCTGAGCCAGACTGAAAAATTTCAAGACAGTCATTAAACCCAAATTCAATATTTCTGAAGTTTAGAATATTTTTTCTTTTAAAACATCATTTTCTGTGGAAAAACTGTTAATTCAGTATTTCGGGACAAAAATTAATTTTGAATTATCTGGATTTCCCTTGGGAGGGAAATTCTGCTTTTCAATGAGCTGGAAGTGATGTATTTTAAAATTCCCAGGCAACAATCTTATATTGGTATTTTTAATTCTGGGGACCATTCCCATGAGTTTCTAGTGTTTTTAAAGTAGGTCAAATTTTGAACACAAAAAAACCTTAAGAGTTATGCCCCTTTCATCTTTTCTTAGGAGCAATAAGCCTTTTTGGTATTATTGCTGGCTTAAATATTAAACAGGAAGCAAATTACATTTCCAGCCATTAAAGTACAATAGAACAGCTCTATTGTCTGAATCAGTGCAATATTAGGTCAGATTGTCACGAAATGCTTGAAAATGAAGTCATATTGAAAGAATGCAATAAATTAGACTTTTTATGCTTTAACTATGAGCTCTGCCTGATGAGGGATTATTTCTTCATTCCTGCCAATTAAGGTAGAATATTCAGCCCTAAAACTAGAATTCAGTAAACATCTATATGGAATTTGGTATTCACATGCATGAAGTTACTACAAAAGTGGAACACATTTCAGTGTCACTGTTTACAATAATCTGGTTTTACCAGTCTTCTGTTGTGTGACAGACACCTCATTTTTAACATCTGTTTTACTCCCCAAATAGAGGCATTTGCTTGCAACTCTTTTGGCATGAAAGGAATTGTTCCCTGTGGGATTTTAGCTCAGGCAGCACAGAAGTGTGGATCTACAGAGTGGCCTTTTGTGATAATGCACTTCTAGTCAAACCCCTGCTCATAAGAATACAATGCTAGGACAGATCTGAAAGATCTTGCAGGGACAAGTGTAGGCAACAGTTGACAGTTATCTGACACCTAGTGCCTGGTAGTTTCCCAGAGTGGCGTCCTGATTGTATTTGTGATCTCCAATTTGACACGAAACCTGACAACGAAACTAAGCAGAAGTTGGAAAATGCTGCTGCTTAGAGAGGTGATATGCTACCATGGAGCTGACTGGCTGTTGCTGAAAGACCTGGGGAGGTTTTGGGCTGTTTCTCACAGATGCTTTTTTCCCAGTGCTGCAGTTCCCATCCTTTCCATGCAAGGCAGCATGCCGCTTGAGATCTCCCCATTTTGCTGCCTTGAGCAACTGTTCAGAGGTCGGTTGGCCCTTATCTGTTGTAATTTTAAAAGCATTCAGCATCAGTATAAAGATTCTGTTACGGTGCTGAACCCATAAAAGGTTTTCCCAACATCTGAACTAAAATGCTGCTGTTAACTTTTGTCTTGACACAGTGGATTTGGAGAACAATCTATTTATCTTCCTCCACAATCATTCCACTTATTGCCAGAACTTTGTATTGCTCTCCTCATTCTTTCTTCCCTTTTCTAAACAAATCTAGTCCCTCTGTTCTTCTTTTGTAGGCCCTGTTTTCTAAGACCCGTACCATTGCCACTTCGAAGATTTCAGTCTCTGATCTTCAGAACCCCTTTTAAATGCAGTGTCTAAAACCAAACACAGAATTCCAGATGAGGCCTCCTTGGCACTGGGTATAGAAAACTATTTCTCCCTGGGATTACTTTAAGTACAACTCTCCTGTTTTGATACTGTTTTGATGATATTTGCCCTTTTCACCTTCACTTTTTATTCCACTTGTGATCTATCCTGACCTCTAGTCTTCTTCTGTAGTCTTTTTGCCTCCTTAGTTATTCTTTCTTCAAGAGAAAATTTCTTAATTCTTTCTGTAGTTGATTTATATTTCTATGGCCTGCCAAGCAACGCTATTAAATACCAAGTTGTTGGTTGAATCACTTCCTCAAGTTAACACAATCGGTTCTCATCACATCCTCTGAGAGATTTGTAACATATTTGAGCACAATTTCTAACCATAAATTTTAAAAGCATGCTCTCTGTTCCACAATTGTTAATGATGACATCAAAAAAGCAGCAGACCACCACTGCTGGAAACACTGTTCCCTCGTGTGTCGGGAAATCACCAATAACTTGCTGGGCAACTTTGATGCAACTGCAATTCCCAACAGAAACGCAGCCTCATGATCCATGGTGGACAACAAACGCTATTCAAGGAGAGGAATCTCTTCTTTTTCTACAGTCTCTTTAAAATACCCTGTCCTTCCACAGTATGCCTCATAAATGTACATCCGTGCATTCATCCATTGCCACCTCTACCTGTTGTTACCTGCAGTTCCTGTCTGGGAGGCATCAGATCTCTAGTGGTCACATCACTTCTCACTCAGTAAAACAACTCAGCTGGAGGAGCCGCCAGCTCTTTCTCGATACTTACTTACAGACTGTGAAAGATTTATGTATATGAGGTGTGCTCAGTTTTACTGTCATGCGCCATTGTTTTGACAGCCCAGATGAAGTTCCAGGAACGACATTATCAAATAGAATATGCCCTAGAGAAATTATTTTTCTCGGTATTTTATTTCACACTCTAGCTCAGCTTAAAAATGCAGAACAGGCCACAAGAAATGAGAAGGAAATTAAAGCTTTGATTCAGAACAGAACCTCAGCACATACTTGGATTGAAGCAGCTATGCAGTTAGATTACACCCGTGCTCAAAATCCAAGTGCTTCACTACAACACTGAGCTAATTTTGATGGGGGTTCTTTCCTTCTTTTACTATCAGTTGTCATTTAGTTACTGTCATTTTTGTTTGTTTGTTTTTTAAATATAAATAAACCAAAAAATCCCTCCAAAACACAAAGGGCGACACAGACTTAAAGAGTATATACTAATTGGAGTAATAGAGGAGCAACAGGATAACTGCATGATTTAAATACACAGATAAAGGTAATGCCTTGTTTGGGGAAGTAAGAGGGGGAGGAAAAGAGATGGCCTTGTTTTTTACATGCCTTTTCTGAAGCTGAGTGTGCTACAGCAGCAGAGTTGGCTGCTGTGAAAGAAGCCCCTGGGAACGACGAGAGGAAAGAAGCTGGGCAGTGTTCTCGTAAGGACCTCCTACAAAACCCAGCTCATGTGACGGCAGAGCTTTCTGCAAACAGCCAGAGGAATCATCCAAGCTCACGGCAACGGGACACTCCGTTGTGCAGGAAAGACCCCAACAAGGGATGTTTCCTGGAAAACATCAGTGACAAGCTTTGATGTGGAAGATGGAGAAACCATCTGGAATGGGAGTGCTTCCCCATGTGGCTCCACCAGGCAGATAAAAATACTTGTTGTAGGAATGTGGGAGGCAACTTGGATAAGGGTGGTAACGTTATGTTGTGTGATCCACGCAAAGGGAAGGATAGAGAGCGGCAAACATGACTGACCTCCAGGATGAGGGAATTGGGGAACTGGTAATGATGGATCACATAGGAGCAGACCATCAGGACGAAAGGAATGAAAACCACCAAATCTCAACTAGCCTTGTACAGGAAGAGAAAAGGAATTGTAGTAAGAGATTAATTTGGACAAAGCGCGACTTTTATTTGGCTCGAACTGAAAAAGGAGAATGTAGAAAGTGGAAGGTAGGTCAGAGGAAGAGAGTCCTGGGAGAACAGCACAACCATAGAGGACTACAATCAGAAACAGTGGGAGGAAAAAAACCCCGAAAGCCAGGAGGTGCTGAGAAAGGTGAAGAACTCCGTAAAACACACTGATGGTGAAACAACTGAGGAAGGTCTTGGCCTTGTCTTTGATGGGAAAGGACGGAGGCTGACAGAGCCAAGCGCCCTCGGGGCCCTTTCTGGAGGCACCAGCGATGCCAACTGGCCTTGGGGGGCCGAGATCCCTCGCGGTGCTCCCGGCGTTGGACACGGCTGGGAAACAACACCTCCGAAGGACGCCTTTCCCCCCGAAAACACCCGTCGGCTCTGCCCAGCCCTGAGGAAAGAGGTCTCACAGCGCCCAGGGCCGGCACCGCAGCACTCCTGGGAAAACGCCTTCCCTTCGCTTCCCGGGATGAGCGGCCGGGAGCCTCCCCCAGACCGCCCTGCGGGGCTCCCGCGGCTCCTGCTGCCGAGGAAGGAAACGATTAGGTGTCCCTTCCTCCCAGCCCCGAGACGCCCTGCGCTGCCCTGCCCCTTGGCCTCTGTCCCTGTCTCCCTTCCCGATCCCGTCCCCGTTCCCACCCTCGGGACCCTCCGGGGGCTCCGGGCGGGGGCACCGCCCATTGGCCGCGCGCGGCCCCCCCTGCCCCGCTCCCATTGGCCCGCGCGGCCC